>JAIPRN010002058.1:0-35257 GCA_025469175.1 Geopemphigus sp. TES_GeoC_2020 | reverse complement strand
CGCGCGCGCGCGCGCACACACACACACACACACACACACACACACACACACACACACACACACACACACACACACACACACACACACACACACACACACAAACACACACGCACGAGAGTATACCAGTTTTAAAAGAGAGTGTAAAATATATACGAGAAAAAAAATAACGAATATTTTGTCCGTTAATTTATTGTTCCGGACTTTTTGTATATTTCGTACCATAGACACCATTAATCAAGTTGTTTATAATTTAATTTAAAACGGTTTTCCGTCCGTATACGTCTTATACGTTTTTACGTTCTTATTAATTTGTTCGTCGCGCCTTCCGTGATTGTTGGCCGTTATTATTATCGTCGTTATCGTAATCCATATAATTGGCGGAGATTAGGAGAGGATTTTTGCGAAAAATAGGCACGCGTCGGAAAACGAAATGTCTCGGACGACGCACGAGTTTTTCATACCGCCGGTGACGAATGGAATAAAGACGTGTGTCCGATCGATCGACGTATGAAAAGAACGTCGAACAATAATATATTGACGCGCGATCGTCTCAATTACACGTACCGTATACACAAAAGGACCATTACACAGTTTTTACGGAGAATTCGCTACGGTCGTCGTTTTAATGACGTGTTATGTGGCTGACGTATGTTTAAGTAATTGTGGCGTACAAGTAACGCTCACTTCCGTCTTTCTCGGGTTCGGTCACCGGTTACGGGGCACAATGTCTGGACAAATCGAAAGAGAAAGGAAAATGATCGCGACGTGTCACGCGTGTATGTATGATAAGATGATCGTAGTGGATCGCGTCTAAAGCTATCCGGAGGGTCATCGAATGGGTCCGTCAGATCACAATCGAACGGAGGTCCGTGGCGGTTAAAGATTTTTTTTCGCGAGAATTAGTCGCGGGCGAAAACGTTTTTTTTTCCCCCGAACATGTTTTCGTCCATTATATCGAAGTACTTATGGATCAGTGTTGAATCGTCAGGTAGGTAGCCAGACAGACCGTGCGATTTTATTGTGTACGTTTGTTGGTGTACAGCAGACGCCAGGTGTACCAGTATCGTAGTAGTAGTAGTAGTAATAATAGTAGTAGTAGTAGTAGTATTAGTAGTAGTAGAAGTAGTAGTAGTAGTAGTTTATCGTACGGTAATAGTTGGTATATTCGTGTTTGTGAGTGTACACACGAAGATTCGAGTCGCTTATTATTATTGTTATTAAATTACACTAACCCGGTTTGGAGGGCACCGTCACCGTCGATCGGGGTTAGGTTTTTTTCTCTACGTTTATTTACAACAATTATACATTACTAACATACCACGGCGTGTACGACGACGTCTCCTCGCCTCGTACGCACTCTTTCTTCGGGGTCACGTGTTCGGCCCGCCACCGCCTAACGTCGTCGGTTATCTCTGATCTCGTCCGAGCTGACAAAACAATGTTATCTCCGCGTGTCCGCTCAGAAGTCTACCGGTGTTGGCGAAATCGGTCCGCGGTTTTACCTTTGTTTAATTAAAGCTACGACGCGAACACGAACGCGTATTGTCCACTCCCCCTCGCCGAATTCTATAGTTGGATACAAATTGCGATAAGCCCGAGTACGTAATGCGCGCGCCGAAGTGGTTACATTATACGGCCGGCCGAACCAACGCGTCTACTTTGTCCGTATTACGTGTCGTTGGTTTTGTTCACCGCGACGATATTGGCGAATACATCGGCCGTATTTTGTTTTAACGTTTAAACGTTGGAAAATATTTTTAACGCGAACGGTAAATCAGACGCTATGTGTATATTGATTACGGTAATTCGATTTCCGCGCGTATTTCACATTTCGCGTATTTATTATCGAACATTTAACGACAAAAGCGATATAGAAGCGAGTTTTCATTATTGAACGTCGGCCAAGACTATTCGTATAAATAATTATCAATTTGATAACGTTTAAAACGACGATTAGTAAATTCAATTGACGGCGTTCATATTTGCGTCCGTTTAAAACTTCGGGGGAGTTATCACCTACGGTAGGTACGTACAAATCTGTTTTATATTACGTTTACGAACGATACATAATATAATACGTAAAGGGTAATTTGTGTATTTATAACTTAATTTTAAAGTATAATTTATATAATATAATGTACACACACACACACATACCGTAATAACAGGAAACGAGTGGGATTGATCGTACGTACTTAATATATACGATTCGTGGTAATTTCTCGTAAGATACAGAATTTATAGCATTCAAGTAGCTCTAAAATACTTCGAATATAGCATATTACATGGTACTATTTTGGTATTTTTCACATATCTATAACGATATAATACGTTCGCCTGCGTATTCTCTATTAAATATATTATTTCGTAATATATGTACAGTCTCAATTACCGATTAAATTGGCGGTACATATTTTCGAGACGAATTGTTTACAATTTACTTTTTATTATTACGGAACAAAAGCGCGATATCGACCAGTTGTTCAGACTTATGTATACCGAGTATCCATAAGCGTATATATTTTATATATACACGCACACACACACATATACGATATTGCGGAGAATCATACGTTATCTAAAGGAAAAATATAGCTCGGACCGATATACGTATTATTATTTTTTGCGTTATATTAATATACTCAAGAGGACGTTAAACGTGCAGTCGGTATTGATTTCACGAACGCACGACGGTGCACGCGCGTATGACCGTAGCTCATGTATATACTCGACCTATCCAATAAATTTGTCGACACCGGCGAATACCGGTCCGTTGCCAAGTTCTTATGGCCGTGCTATACGGGACCGTCCTGCGTGTACTACTCGCCGGAGTTGTGTACTTACTCGTTGCGTGAATTCACTTTTTTTTATACGGGTAATGTTTCGACGAATATATATATACACGAAGTTTAATTTTCCAAATCGTAGATTTTGAAAAACACCGAAATATTTTGAATTACGCCCGAAATGTACAATAGACACGTTACTTTTAATATACGCGCGTAATGTAATAACGGTAAATTGTTTTTAAAAACTTATTTAAAAAAAAAAAACGACGAATCGTCGTTACTTGTTGCCTATTATTTTCGGGTTACGTTTGTATATGTATATTGATTTACGGATATTTATAAGAACAGTTCGTTTAACTTAATTGGCTCGAAATTTAAATACTTCTAAAGACCGTCGTCTAAGAAACAAACGAAATCGCATTTACTCGCGTTAATATTACAAATTATGCGTAATATTTAGCTCGAAATTTAAATTAATAACGTACGCGTAATAAATGTATGTAAAAATGTCGCGTATAAATATACGCTTTTTTATTATATCAAAAATATTTAGATAATCTGCATTTTTAAACGAAACAAGTACGACCAATGAAAGACGTAAGTACGAATTTTTATTAAGTAGAGAAATTTTTTATGGCTTTATTTCTTAACTCGAACGAATTTATTATTATTACGTACTTTAAAAGATCACGGCATAATTGTTGTGTCGGACGTGGGCATTGGACATTTCTCGTATATATAATATTAAAAAATGTATATGAAATCAGAATTTGTATATATATTGAAATGATACGCAAATTCTGATTTTTTATTCAGAATAAAGTTATAAGATTATGAAAATAATCTAATCGTTAAAATAACGAATTATAATAAGTGAAATTGGGTTATTCAAACGTTTTTCTCATTTACATATAGGCATATATATATATAATTCGTTTTACAAGTGGTTTTGTATTGTTTCACCGGTGTTTTTTTTTTATTCCACATGGTAGTTTCACTTTATTCATAGATACATCTGAATATTATTAGTTATTAATGTCATTAGCAATACTGGAAATTTGCCAGACATTTGAATAAATTATTTCGGTAATTTATACAAAATGAAAGATTAAAATAACGAAACGATTTATAATTGCCGTAACAAAGCGAGATATAATAGCGATTTCAAATTCGTTATTACGGGAAAAAAAGTCCCTCGTACGCCGTGCATTAGAACGTTATACGAATATGATTAATAATTTTACGAGATATTTTTCGCACGTACAAATTATTTATTATACGTATATATATATATATATATATACGTTATGATTTATGACGCGATATTGTATAAGTGTGCCGGGACACCGCGTAAAATATATACGTAAGCGTATTTGTTTATAGTTGTCGACGATAGGATTACCGACTCTTAAACCCAATCTTTAGTGTCGATAAAACGCGTAGTTCTTTTATTAAAAATCGTTGTCGAGTAGTCTCCATAGTTAATCCGTTACGACATTACCGTCGGTGAAAATGAATGGCATTCAGACAGGCATATTGGTCAACGTATATAGGTACACGCAGGTGTTCCAAAGGGTTCGTATAATGGGGTACGCACGGGTATATATATATATATATATATTTAGGCGTACGTAGGTTGTACCTGTTGTACAAAGACTTTTGGGATAAAATCGTAGGGTTATAATGTATATATTATACTCCCGCGTCCGTATATATATATATATATATAGAGACAAAAAACAAATCCTCAGACTAATCCCCTAGCGTGTGCGTCGAAATCATTAACGGACGACGATAATAACACTCACGGATGACGAGGTCCACGAAATTGCTTCGCGTTCGTTATTTCGGAGCGCTGCAGGATAATCATCTCTAGGGACGCGCGATCGTCGTATTATAGGTTTATTCAATTAACGAGGGACGCGCCGTTCCGTAGTGCGTATCCGTCGAGTCCCGGCATTTCGGAATGCGACCGGCCGATTGGCCGACACGCGTTAAGTGTATCGTAACCATCGCGCGGCTGATTGCGCGTAGTTTATTGTAGTCTGGCGACCGATCGGTTGTGTGACGTCGGCGAATAATAAGATCGTATACGCTCGGAATTCGACGCCGGTCGTATGTACGTATTTAAACGTTGCTTAAATAACGCGCTATTCGATTTCTCAATTTCCCATAGTTCTTCGGATATTTCGTACTTACGTCGTTGTAATATTAAACGTTCATTTTTTTTATAGTTCCGACGATTTCCGATAAACGAAAATAAACGCTATTACGACGATCAACCATCAATTTCAGTACCCGACTTAATGTGCGATTCAAACTCGATCGTTCGATGTATAATAGCGGCGTTTCGATGCATTTGGTTAATATTTATGTATCTCGAACGACGGACGATTTTGTTTTAGTCAAAACAGAACAGTCGCTTATATTATACAGCACGCGTTGCTTATTAACGAATATTTTAGGCGATCGCGCGTACAAAAAAAAAATATTCGAAGCCGTATCGGTCGCCCTATCTCTCTCTTTCAACTGTACGAATGTGTAAAATAAGTAAATTTCGTGGCCAAATGATTCGGTCGTACGGCTCTTCCCTATTATTTTTGTGTTAACTATAAAAGTATAATCGCGAATTAAAATATGTATTCAGCCTTCGTGAAACTCGTATGTAAAGTAGCTATAAGAAAATGTGTATACACAAACGTTACGACTGAAGTGAAAATATCGTCGAAAATACGCGTTTCGAAATGGTTTTAATTAAATATACAACGACATTTTTGTTGTTTTTATAAACGTAAAAATATGGAAATAATACCTTCGTAATCCCATTGAAACATTTTGATTATTATTTATTTGTCAGATCGGTATGCCGGTGTTCGAGGTTGTTGGTAATAGTCCAACTCCTATAGTTAACCTATAAATGTATACTTATTTTATTATATTATTATTTACCAAAGTATAATATCGAACGTAGGAAATAAATCGGCCGTAAAGTAATTCAAGTATATTACTTGGACAAATGTCGTCGTCCAATTAACGAAATCGAACAAATTTATCTTCGCATAACGTTTCGCGTCCGAAATTGTTATTCGAACGAATTCGTCAGTTATACGAACCGGTAATATTCGTATAAATATTTCGACGGTGTGATAATACGATCAATTTGGATTCTCGCGTCCGGAATTGAAATCGTTATTTTATTAGGATATTTAACGTAAGTAACAAAAAAACAAAATATACTATTAAAATGATTTAATACGTAACTGTTTAGAAGATTATTTCGCGCTAAAATTATTAACGCGTCCTATCGAAACGGCGAATTGTTTATTAGGCGTATATCATGACGTTCGAACGTCTCTGTAATTCACGTTAATAGGTCGTAAAAAGAAACTCGTCGAAAATCGGAGATTTCAAAGTGAAAATCGCTTTTTATCGTTAAAAATCCAGTTTGTTAATATTAACTAATAACGAGCGCGCGAACGATAAATAACAATTCGTTATCACCGAAATCCGCGATCGTACGTTTATTGAATTTCGGCTAATAGTCCGCCATACGGCGATCTAATGTCGTAATCGCGGCGTAATATATTATGAAATAAAAATAATTCCCCCCCGTACGACCATTAATGCTCATCCGTTTTGGTTTTACGACTGTCGTCAGAGGAAATCGCGGTAGCGATTTTGTACGTTTGGAGTAAAAAACGGGCGATCGATACATACGCGTATTATTTTTTTTTATTAATTTTTAAGGCTTCGACGACAACGGATCTTAGCCGGCATTACACTTTTTTTTTCATTAAGTCGGCGATACACCCATTGCCCCGGTACGTCGGTGGACATTACGTCAGGGCAGTGGGTCGCCATCGTTTATTTTGCCAAAAAAAAAAATATATATATACACAAACATTTATACGGATAAAAAATAAAAATACACGATCATCCTTACATAGCATACATTAATTTTGTTTTTTATTTATACATCGGCAATACTGGTCCGGAATGCCCGAAGGCAGACTACTTCGAACCAATGAGTCGCCATCGTTTATTGAAAATACAGAAATATTTTACGAAAAATCGGATTTACAATCCGATCATCCTTAATAAGAAAGGCGAGCAACGCGAGCTATTCCCACGTTGTTTTATCTCGTTCCCTCGTACATCAAATCTAATTAACGCTTAAAAACGAACACTTTTTAAAAACCATCACGCGAATGGGGCACGGCGACAGGACAACGCTCTGCCACGGGGCAGCCATTTACATATTTCTTTACGAAAAATAAAAAGAATATCAAATAATCTTTTCGTCCCCGATTTTAGCGGCCTAGCAGCCTAGCCTACAATAACTTAATGACAATAGAGTACGCGTATATAATATATACGTCGTTTTTCGCGCTCCGACTAACGATATAAGTTCGTTCGTGTGCCGCGAAAAACGGTTATGTCGTGAGGTCCCTTCCGTAATATTTTACCACGTTTTAGGCCTGATATGTATGACCGGCGTACGTAGTATGGCACGAACGGGTTAACGGGTTACGAAGTTGCCGAAAAGCGGTCGAGAATTACTCGGTTATGACGATTTGACGAATTATCATTCGTCTTTCCGTATCGACTTCGTCGTCATCATCAACCCAAATCAAATCAACTCGTCCGTATTGTCGCTGTTATGTTAGTACTGTCGTACTGTTCCGTACCGGTTTATACACGCTGGCTGTTTACTACAAACCAACAAAATAGCCGAAACCTAAAGAGTAAACGCATTTTCGTCCCCCTGATATATCGTTGAAATACGACCGTATCTATTTGTTATATTCACTCGTAAATGACAAGTGACATACGCTCGACACATATCGTTAGCCTCCGATTACACATTTGTCCCAAGTTCCGTTACAATACGACGTATTTTTTAATTAAAAACGCTTATATTGTAACGTTTAGATAATTACGGCGGCGTAATTTTCGAAATTATTACGTTCGTTTCCCCGGCAGAAGCGTTTAAAACCGACGTCCTAAATTTATAATTTAGCGCGAGCTATTACGATCGTATCCGGCCGGCCTTGCGCGTAGAGTAGCGCGACGAACGAAATACAAAAGAAATAATACGAAACAGTATTAACAAATTTTTTTTAATTTTTTAACGTAATAATTTTAAAACGCCGATATTATCGTGCGCCGGTTTTTGTCAGAGTTTTGTTAATAGTTTTATATAAAAACGAATTAAACTCTTCCGTTAAACGTTAAAATATTTCGTTATAATTTACGAAATAAACCAACCACTTAATAATTATATTGTTAAAATGTTTCTAATCTTCAAACGTTATCTACGAGGAGGGGGCGGTGGAAACCCGTTACAGCGTGAATAGATACGCCGCCGAAACATTGATAAAAACGAAAATAGTAACGAAACGCGAGCGCGCGTATATTGTACGGACGAACGCGATATACGGCCACGACGACGGTAGTTTTTAGGATCGTACTCGATCGTAGTTTCGTGCACGATTTGAAACGACAAAAAGTGTATAAGCCACCACGGACGGGGTAACCGACAAAGAAGTCGGCCATTTAGAACAGTGGCGTTACAAAGCGATTCTTGGTCACCGGGGTCGAGAGGAATTTTACGTAATTGGGAATCCGATTCCGACGGTGTTCTAACGAATACAACGAAATTGGCCAAGACCGTGCGTTCGATTTTCGCGCTTCGTCTAAACGGACATTACAAAAAACGGCTATTTTTCGTACAGATTTAACGGTCCACCGGGCCAACCGAACCGCCGCGATCCATTTTCCGTCGGATCGGTTTTCGTGTACGTTCCGAATTCCGGTTGATACGATAATATCGATAACGTCGCTAGGGAGCGGGAGGAAACGACTATCCGATATTTACAATTTACGTCCGCCGCGTAAATGGCTAAAACGTGCCCCGGGGCAAATAGCCGTGGTTTTATACGCGAACCTAGCGGAGAGTTGTGACGACTTCGGTTTCGACGTTCGGTGGTGGTGGTGGTGGTGTGGGGGCGAGTTGAAAGAAGGCGTCTGTATTCGGGAAAACTGTACGCGTAGACGTAATCCGCTTTACACGAGTAATTGTCGGTAATTAGAGACGGGAACTAATTACGGGCGATAATAATTATATTCGTGCACAGGCGTTTACGTGCGCGATATATAAACTATATCGTCATTGTGTACGCGCGTCGCGCTTATAAGCGCCTAAGTACGATTAGTAATCGTCGCTGTGTAGACGGTGGTCGTGCGCGAGTACAGTGTCCGGGGGCAGGACTAAGGCATAAAAAAAAGAAAAACTCCCCCCCCTCTGGCCCATTCCACCAGACCGGGCAGCGCGTATTCGTAAATGGACCGAGTACGAACGGAAAACTAATAATAATGTACGCACGACGCGCGTTCCCGGGCCGTCTCTTACATAATGGCGCTCTCCGTCGCGGTCCGAACGCGTCGTCGTCCATCGATCCGCTCCGGAGTGAATAATAACCGTCCTACCCGACCTACGGCCGTTAATGACCGTTATACACGTATATTGTACGCTACGGTGCACGAGCAGGCTGTAAAATATAAATATCTGGCCGTTGTACGTATTTATTGGAAGCGCTGTGTTATTACGGGACGTTTTATATAGGTGCCGTAATAAACAGAACCGTAGGGCTATTATTAGAAAATATTTGCGACCCATAAAAACGATCTCTTATGACTTAACGTTTGTAATGTTTAAACGCGTGGTGGTCGCGTATTTCACTTACGGCGCATTTGATCTCTGGGCGAATCGATGGGTTACCGATTACCGAGTTTTCGCCGTACGGTCGGCTTTACGCTAGTCGTACGTATCCTGACGCGTACGAGCGACGACGATTTTCGGTTTAAAATCCGAAGTCACCGAGTCAACCCCGTCGACGTAATGCAAATTACGCGTAGTCGACGCGAGCACGATTTACCGTCAATATCGCCCGGATAAGGTCCGTTTAGTTCGTTATCCGTTTAGTTTCGTTCGCTTCGAGACGTTCGCGTTACGCACGTAACGTGTACCGTAGCGCAATAAGTACGGTTACTATTCGAAAATGGCCGGTTTTTTTGACGAAACGTTACCATTTTCGCTCCGAAGCCTACGTTTCGAATCGTACGGGTTTTTTTTTGAAAAGCTCGTTCGTGACAACCGCAGTATTGTTTCGCCGGTATAATCGTAAGCGAAACGCTGTTACGATCGGTTCGCGTTTAATCGACAATTCGATAATAGACCGTCGTCGGTATTAAACGACGATTAAACTATCGCCGTAGTCGTCGTCGTTGTTGTTGTTGTTTATTGTACGAATTCGACCGTTACCTTATTGCGTTCTCGGGTGCCGTCCGATCGCACGCGCGCGTTTCGTCATTAAAAATATTCAGCGAATAGTTCGTAAAGGTGTTTAACGAAACCGTTTCGCCAAGGTCCGTCGTCGCGGATAATAACTCGCGTATTTTGCAAGGCAAATTATCGAATATTCGCGCGCGGGGGGAATGTTTATAAATTATCTTTTTATTATATTTTCAATTATGTAACGCGCGCACGCGCGCGTGTGTACACGCGTACTATTATACACGTAATTAGAAACACTGAAATCGTGTCCGACGTTGAATGGAAAAATGAAAGGTGGACTACATAAACAGTCGCGTTTAAATTTTATCGCGTAAACGAGCCAAATGGCCAATGGCCAACGCTATAATATTATTATTATTATTATAAACTCGGTCCGCGTTATTAATTAAGCGCGACCGAGTTCATATAACTCGCCGGTATCAAACGCCTCCATCTATGTACGGCGATCGTCGGGCGTACTTTCGGTATTTACGCGTTTCTAAAATCGTCGGCGAGTAGACAATTGCCAAGTACACGGGACCGCGGTGGCGAACCGGCGCGGCCTTTGGTTTCACCGAACGCCTTTGGAACGCCGCCGCGCAAGTACTCCTCGACCGCCAGTCGTCCGGCTTGTTTTCTTTTTTTTTAATTTTCGATATCCTCGGTGAGAAGCTCCACGGTTCAAGGCGAGACGTTCGTTTTTAATCGCGGCCGTATTTTTCCGTCCGTCTGTTTATATACTAAACGTAAATGTTTCGCGCGTACATTTTTCGCCGTGTATTTAATACTCGCCGTCGAGGCGTCGTCGACGTTAATTTAAAACGCTCTATACACATACCTATATCGGTTTATTTGTTAATAATTATGATTATTATAAAAAAAGCGCGTTTCGAAATATCCCGGAGTCGAAAATTCGGTATTACGTACGTCGGTAATAAAATCGAGTCCGCTAACTTTTCGGTAATTTAAAAAGAAAAAAAAAAATGTAGTTTATTATCGGGCACGCGACGTCGATTCAAAGTGCCCGAAGGTATTATTAACAGTGTCCTTGTCGACTCGTTTATTTATTTTTATCTCGTTCCCCCCCCATATATTATTGGTACCGGTAATTAACCGAACGGCGCGTTAGGTTTATAATTATTCGGCGTCCTAGTAGTAGTAGTAGTAGTGGTATTATGAAAACCGACATAAATTTGGCGCCTTTGGTTACGATTCACGCGTCGTTCAACGTATATAGTTTTACCGTTTCGGTCTACGTTGTATTCGAAACGTTTACCGTTCCCGGGATTACGAAAATATGGTAATTTTTTTTCTCGGGCACAACGCGTTCGACACGAAACGTATAAATATATACGTTATCGATTAACTTTAAAAATAAAACTATAATAACGAGAAATAAACGAGCGGACGAACGATTATATAAACGAAGTAAATAATCGATTAAAAAGTATTGGACATTTCGACGAGCGGTAACGCAACGTCGTCCCTTGTTCGGTTCATATGGTTTCCGTCTAAAAGCGGGCTACGTCTTTCGCCCAATCGCCCATACGACGTCATTTCGCGTCCAAGAATATCGGAAAAGACGGTAATTAACGTAGACGTTTTACGTTTTAACGAAAAAAAAAAAACGATACGAGTTCGGAATGTAACGGCGATTTGTCGCCAATACGACGCCTTGTATCGAACATTGTAATTCGTAATCGTTTTCGTACGCGTAAATAAGCACACTAGGTACGTTCGTTATTTTTCTCACAAAACACGGACCGATTTTCAACTAACGCACGACAAACGTTTAAATCGTATACATTTATCGAATAAAATGTAACATATTTAACGTCGTGATTTATAAATATATAATATCCGTTAATCTTAGGTCCGAGATGTTATCAACGCGCGTTTAATTTTTATGTACGCGGCGCTGTCGGATTTCGAAAACTCGACGCGTAAGATTTACGGATACAAATACACGATATTTACATATTTCTACGTCGTATTTCGTTTAAAACGGACAAACAAACAAACGCGTCGAAAAAGAAATCGTTTGTTCTATATTTACGTTTTGGACCGAAAGTATTTATCATTTTGGGGAGCGATACGAAGCGCTTTAAACAAAAAAAATAACCGGAACAAACGTACAGGTTTCGAACGAAAACGAACGGGTTTTTTTTTAGTTTAATTTGACTATCCCTACTTAGAGAAATCTTCTAAACTCAATTTAAAAACAAAAATTCTTATCTATAATTTACTCATCTGAACCTATGGCATCCGATTCTGGGGGCGCTGCCAAAAAATCCAATACAAACATGTAATACTCAGCCTAATCACCAACGTCCCTCCGTATATATCTAATTACACTCTCCATAACCATCTGAATATTCCTCCTACTCCCGTCTCCTTCAACACCCCCTCATCCTAAACAAACCACTCCTCCAAATCTCTTCCCGGTAATCTTCCCCGAAGACTTAAGCGACAGTGGCCAAGGGCCTTTCTTCAATTCCGGACGCGTTTCAATAAAACACGCTGAAGCGCCATCGGTGAATTTATTATTTTCTCTCGCCGTACGTATCGCGCCCATCTCTCTAGGAAACAGATTGTCGATTACTCTTACGTAAAAGAAATATTGTAAATTGTTTTCGCGCACGTACATGAAAAAGGCCCGTCGTCGAACTAAATAAATATTGGCGGAACGTTTAAGGCATTCGGGCGAACCTTTGAGTCTGACACGGGAACGACGACCATACCTAAATGTCCCTGTTGTACCGATCGCGTCGGTGCGCACGTTTCGTTACGGCGATTTAATAATAACCGCGCGTACTGTTACGCGCGAATTCCTATTGGCGAGATCAACGTTACTTTGACGCGAAATCCGCCGTTAATGTCAATAATAACGGGTTCGCGCACGCGCGCGATCGATCGAATACGAGAGCGTGTGGTGTGGCGTACAACTTTGTACGTACCGCGGCAACGACGAAACGAAAACAAGTAGAAGAAACGGCCGTGTCCGTTTTCCGTACGGCGAAATTGCCGACGAATGACCCCGACGACAATCGGGTCCACGAATCGGCGGCGATTACTTAATACGTACGTTTTACCTATAGTCGCCCCGTATAGTCCGTACATATTTGCCCGGACGTAGTTTAAACCGGTACGACGAATATCGGTATAAATATTACGCCCGTAGGGGGGAGGGGGGCGCCGGTGTACCTGTACTATTACGTTTATACGCCTAGAAAAAAAGTCGGTCTCTAGCCGGACGAAAAGCGCGAAAACTTTCTATCCACGTATTTAAGAGATTATCGATATACGAACGGGTGGGGAGGGGAGGGGATATTACGTAGTACGTTCGATTAATTGCGCGCGATAAAAGATCGCGATATACGTACGTCTGGAGTGGTGGCTCTCGACGGCGAGCGTATAATATATGCTCATAGGGCCGAGGTACTTTCTAAATCGAAAAACGTTCGTCGTTCCGTGCGATTGAAACGCCAAGTAGGACCGTCGGGTTTTTCGAAAATCGATCGTTCGCTTTTTGTATCTATTCCCCGTTTCGTCCACCACGTACGATAAGCTACCTCCCCTTAGCTCCGATTACACGGGCGTGTATATATTAATAACGTACGTATATATATATATCGCTCGCGGAAACGACGCGCCCCCCCCCCCGGTGCGCGCCGGTTTCGTTGATATTTTCACGTCACGCGAATTCCGGTGGACCCGAAACGTACGGGGACGGAAAAAAACAAAACCCGACCGGACGATTGACTCCTCCCCCCCCCGACCGACCGATATCGTGGGCAAATAATAACACCGCGTATCTATCGCGCTCGTATCATTGATAAATAGCCACCGGTGTATCGTCGGTACGATCGTCGCGTACCAATATAAATCGTGCGAGATAAACCGTAATACACACACACACACACACGTGTACGTCTCGTCGGCCGGCGTAGCGAACATAAATACGACGTAGCCGCCCGTTATCGGCCTCTTCATCTCGTATATATTGTGTACGTACTCGCTCGGCCCGAGATATTTCGAAAATCCCGGGAACGGTCGCGCGAAGCCGTGCCGCCGCCCGTTCGTTTTTTTGGTCGTCGTTTACACGAAAACGGGCGGAGATTTACGTTCGCCGCGCGCAGATCGTGGCCGACGATTTCGCCCCACCCGCGGTACTATTACGTATATACGACGCGTTGATCAATGGACCGTCTCGCGGGTAACCGCCGTCGCCGGTCGCGTTATTAATAAATATCGCGTGGAACGTCCCGTGAAAAACGGGCGGCGGGCAGGCGGCGTACAAAAACCGTATTCGACGGCCGCGGTAAATATTAATCTCGGCGCCGTAACGACGACGGGATACCGTAAAGACGCCTATCGGGTCGCCGTCGGTGGACCGTCGTGTCGGTCGCGGGCCGCCACCGAGGAGGATTTCGTCGCCGCCGACACAGCGCGAGGGCGTTTGGTAACTGGCGTGGCGGTCTCGTGTACGCGCGTTAAGAAGGTCCGAAGTTTCCCACCGGTGGACGTACCGGCCGCGTATCCCAACAAACCGTCCCGTCGTCACCCTAAGGGTCTTTCCACACACACACACACACACGGTTTCCGTGTACAGGGTTTTTTGACGGTTCACTGTTGTACGGAAGGTTTCACACGTTATCTCGGCCGTGCCGTGTCCGCGTTGCGTCCGTACAAGTCCACACGGTTCAAAGTTCCGTCGCGTATCAGTAATGCGTTGTGTTATCCGATACCGTTGACACGAACACGGTATTTTTATTTTTAATTATATATTTACTTACCTTAGAGTTACAACAGCTAACGTTCGCATAGGTTCGATGCCATTCTCTCATAAACGTATTCCGACGTCGCGACGTATTTTTCAGCCGGTCGTGTAATTCGTCAAAAGATTTCGTTCCAAAATACACGAACAACCTACCTTCGTGTTCTCGGAGGTCCTCAAACACGGTATAAAAGTCACCCATATCTTTCCTGTTAGTAATATACGGGTGAATCCAATAGATTCTTTCTCGTATATATCGAACGTGACGCTGACGGTGTCTATTTAAAAGCGTTAGAGCTATTTTTTGATTTTTATCCATAACCACAATCGTTTAATAACTACAACGAATAGACCTCGACAGCAAATAACAACTGACAGCGGGCACAAGTACCACGACTATGCCGCGCGGAAACCGTAAGAAAACCGTGTGTGTGAAACGTCTATCATCCGTGTGTGTGTGTGTGTGAAAAGGCCGTAATGGTTTACGTAATGGCTACGGCGCGTTAATTTCTAAGGCGTCGCCGGGCGGCGGAGGAAAACAAAACGATTAACAAGGACGTCCCGAACGAACCGACCGTATTTCCGAATAAATTCGCGTGTAAATAGACGCGCTGGCGAATACGTTCCCCGTAAATTGCCCCGACGACGCGCGTGTGCGTATATATTAACGGCCGATTATTACCGTACCGGTCGAGCGCGTCGGTCGATTAAAATTTAACGAACGTTCGTCCGGGACCGTTTAGGTACGCGCGTATCCGAACGGGGATAAATATAATAATGTTACGGCGACTGGAACGGTCGTGACGCGAATAAAATGATCACGCACGGCGGCCCACTTGAAACACCCCCTGGGGGAGGGGGGGAAATAGCGATGATTTTCGTGTACGTGTCTGGCGGAATATGTACTTACCGGCGTAAATTAATTTCGTTTCTTAAAAATACGTTATTTAAAATTACGGGACTCGTGTGTACCGGCTACGTCGTCGTGTCCTCTACACGATATTCTAATCGAACATTTATATACCCGAACGGTTTAGGTGTCCGCGGTTATCGTGTGAAACGATCGTCCGTTTCCGTCCGGCTGTGATCAACGGTTAAGGGTTTATTCCGTACAATTCCCGGAGGAGGGGGGGGGTAATAACGTTTTCTGGACAGGAAAACGGAAAACTAACCTAACTCGTTTTTTCGGGTGTATTGTTCGCCACACGTATTCGCCGTTTCGGAATCGATTACATACGGTTACCCCGTTCCGGAAACGTCGGTTATTTCGTGTTCTGTTTCGCGACTCGGCCAACTCGACGTATCGTAAAGCGTACGTAGTATCTACCGCGCGGCGTTCGTTATCGCGAGGGCTGTGGGTCGGTGGCGTATTTAGACCTGACGGAGGGGGGGGGGATGTTAATATTTTTAAAATAAATAAATCGGACGACCCTAACGAAACGAGACACGTTATAAGCTCGAATAGATTGTTCGTTTTTAAACGAACACGTTATATTGTATAACGCGTATATCGAAGTTTAAGAATATTTTAGTTTTTCGTTATTATTATTGACTAAAAAATACGCGTCTCGTAAGAAATTAATTTTTGCTAAAATGTTTTTTTTTTTTTTTATCCTCAAAACCCTTTCCGTTAGTACGCCACTGGCGTAAAACAACGTGGGGATAGCTCGCGTCTACCCTTAAGGATGATCGTTTTTGTAAGACTTTCGTATTAATTTTTCAATAAACGATGGCGACTCACTGGTCCGAAGTACTGCCTTCAGGCATTTCCGGGCCAGTGAGGGTATTGTCGATAACGTGACAAAAAAAAAAAGTACGCCACCGGCTGTGGTGATGGCGACCGACGAAAAATCGGGCGTTTGTCGTCGTTCGGGTATCCCATTCGGGTCCCGTCGAGCGGCCTTGGTGGTGTAATAACAATAGCCGGACAATCGGCGGCCGGTGGGCGTTCGCGCGGCGATTTACCGCGCGATCGGCGCACGGAACGACCGGAAGGAGTGTCTCCCCCCGCCGCCGCCGACGGCCAGACGCACGTGGGTGTGCGCACCACCGCGACGCGCCGCCGTCCAATCGATTCGCGCCGCTACTCGGTGTCGGCGAAAACACGCGCGCGCGCGCCGCACGCACGATTTTATTACCGCGGTTAGTGTCCCGGTCGCGTTTCGCCGATGCCGCGGAATATTTTCCGGGCCCGACCGGCGCGCGTACGTATACCGCGGTAACGGTCCGCGACGGTTATCCGGTATCGAAACGTTCCGATCCTAACCTAGACCGTATCGATAAATCGTACGCGCGGTACTTCCCGCGTAATACGAGAACAATTGTAATCAAACGATCTTTATTATAAATGACCGTCAAAAGTCGATCGTATCCGTCGTATTTTCCGGTTAAGTATAACAACGAATTTATGAAATCGCGTGAAAATCGTTTTTCGGTATTTTTTCTTTTAAGTCGCGGGTATCCGAACGAGATCCATTTGCCCAATCACGTTCGCGCGAAATACCGCGCCGGAAGAACACGCGCTGATTGACGCGTCGGATGTCCGCCCAAAACAATTATTACCCTGGCGCGTTTATTTCCGTAAACTTTCCGAATCACCGTCGCGCGCGCGCGCGCCAATAATTTTGCGCGATAACGACGATAATCGGATAAGCGTCGTACGCCGCGGCCTTACGAAAATTAGTCGAGGGGCTCGTGTAGAACCCAAACCGCGGTTGCCGTGGGTCGTGACCTAAACGTAGGGACAGAGCGGGACGACGACCCGATAGACAAAGGGCCCCCGCGCGATATTCGCGTCGTTCCAAAATTTACCAAATACGCCGGTGCCTATCCGTCCGCTCGGGAATGGTTATAGGGACCATTCGTCAAAAGCGTGTTCGATCGGTCGCGGAATCGTAACGATATTGTACGGGCGTGCGTGAGTGTCGGCGGCTCGAGAAGCGAACGTTCCGACGGGTTCGACGAAATGATCGAATCGACCGAATCAACAAAGGATCCAACACGTCCCCCGTATTCGTACGCCGATCCGTTTCATCGCGCGGTGCTTCGTTCCGAAACCGATAAGCCGGCGAATTCGAGTTCGACGGCCTCTCCAATATAAAATTACGCGAAACGGTTTTCGTTCGATTTTCGACGGTTTTTTAGACGGCACGTATTCCGCGTTTCATAATGCCCGGGGACCGCTAGCGGTTGTAGACGAACGTTTTCCGTTCGGTCGCGAACAAAACGCGTCGTCCGACTGTAACGACTACACTCGTCTATTTATAACCGTTACGATCTCGACGATATTTTTTCGTACGAACGTAATGCAAATATTCCGTCCATTATTGTAACGTACTTCATAAGGCGAAAAAACGGCGCGCGACAATATACGCGCATATTAAGTACTGTTACACGCTTGCTCCCCGCGCCCTCAAGGAACTCACCTTGTCGCTGTAGAGGGGGCTTGGGCGGAGAATCCTTCTTCTGACCAAGAGTTCCTAATCGGCCATGGACCTGAGGATCAGGACACATACATGGGACCGTAGGGCGGATATAAAAAGGACCGACATAAAAGTTGACCTAGTACCCGGATCACGGGCAAAAAGGGACTAGAAACGGGCTTAAGGTACCGATAGAAAGATCAGCCAGTTGAAATGGCCGAAAGGCCAGATTAACGGACACGGATTAAAGACAAAAAGGGCCTAGAAATGGGGAAAGGTAAGTCCATATATATATCGATAATGGATATAAACGGTTAAAAGAACGGAAACTGGACATGGATTACGCTGAGAGCCCCCCCACGAGGCATAAACAGTATAACGGTACTATTTGAATTTTTGGGATGTACGTCCTTGGTTGAAAGTGGCCCTAACCGATAGTGGTGGCCAGAATACCGGGAGGCTAATATTAGCGACCCGAGTTGACCCGCCGATGTCAGCCATCTTACAAACGTAGTCGGGAGTGGGAAGCTCTACGGAGCGCCGGGTCGCACTGTCGACATTGGTTCCGTTGACTCGGTCCGATACCGTACCCCAACTTTTTGGCCGTAGTGCCTACTTCGACCGCAGCGTGGTGGTCGTGGCACAGGCGCGAGATAGCGGAGCAACTAAACGCGCTTCACCCGGCGGGGACCAAACGACGTCAGTCGTCCCGTTTCCGTAATAGAGGTACGGGATGACTACGAGTACTTTCGGTGCTGGTGGTCCGTATTCACCGTGATTTCGGTCATGCGCCACGACGTTGAGTAACGCTAACATAAAGCGCGTCGGGGTAAAGGGACGATTGTCCCTCGAAGCCTTTGGGAAACACACGTGTTACACGCTTGGGTTAGACATATTTTAATACGTTTCCGGAACGCGATTTCGATCCGACCACGTCTCGATATATATATATATCGATCGGACACGCCGATACTTTTTTCTCTTGTATCGCGAGAACGAGTATATTTGTGCGGGCGTGCGCCGGTTAGGCGATTGTCAAGAGCGGACGCTTTCTTTAAAACTATCGCGCGTAACGGTACGTTTCGAAAGGGTTTTTTTTTTTAATTTTATCGACATTTTTCTCCATCAATCCGGCTACACGATCCAATTTTTATGGATCCCTGGCCGCACGAGTATACATCGCAGACTCCCAGGCCAAATTCACATCCAACTTAACTTCCTTTCAATGACTTCATCCCTGTCCTAAGGCGGTCACGCTTCTAAGCTCTGGCTCTCCCAATGGTCGAACCTACCAGCTAATTTTGCTGCTAGGTTCAAATCCGTCGTTCTTTGTGGTTCCAAAATTTAAACCTTGCTAGATCCTCTATTATCCAATTCAACCGGTTGCGCATGGGCCATTCTGTATTACCAATTCTGTAATCTCCCTTCCATTCTTAATCCTAACTCTAAAGTCAGCGTCTAGAGCTGTCCTTTCCTTTATTTCCGAATCGGGCTTCAATGTACGCATTTTTGTAATCTATTATTTTCCCCTTGTTTTTGTTCTTTTTTTTTTGTTTGTTCTGTCATATACTTTTATTGTAATCGTTAAACTTATTTAGATGTTATCTAAAAGTTTTTAAAAAAAAAAAAAACTTTACAAATTGTATATTTCTAATGAAAAATAAAAGGAAATATTTCGAATAAAACGAACACCGTGGCCCGAAATTTACCGACGAATTATAACGGACGATCGTTGGAGACGTAAACAACATGTACGTTGTTCGTACTCGTACATATTTTACGCACGAATTAGCGCGAAATACGATCGTCGATTTATAAAAATTGAAATAAAAAAATGGCCGTTTACCTAAATAAAAAAAATCGTTATTCGTCGGTTACTCTAAAATTCTTCGACGACTACCTAACGTGTGCACACACACACACACACACACACGTACGCAATATACACGGAATACTATTACCGCCTAATCCAACGGGCCACCGCATACTGGTTCTATTACGTTTAATGTATTTACACGCCGAACGATCCAACGTCGTCTCTTAATATTAATTTATATTTATTTTCTAGAAACGTTGCCGCGCGCGCGCCCGTCGTTATTTCCCTTTTTATTATAATAATCAACGAGCCGGGGGAGACGTTACGTAACCGTTTTATTAGGTTTTTCCGCCGGCCGAAATATCGGACGGCGATATATATTAAATTCTTCGTTTCGTACGCGCAGCGGGCGGGAATCGTACCCGAGTAGAACGGCCCCGGGGGCCACGGACGACGTCGTCGTTGGTACGTCCGTTCGCGCGGAGTTTACGCCCGTGTATTGTTAAACGTAAACGGCGCGGGGCCCGCGAATGTGGACGCGACTAAGGACAATCGCCCGGGGGCGAAAACATCCGCGGCGAACCGACGAACGTGTCCGGTGTGATCCGCCGCCGTAAAATCGCCGCCCGCGGTATTTGCGCGCCGCGTAACAGTTACTCCGACGAAATGTCGATCGGCCACGAACGTCGGCATATTGTACGAGGGCCGTGTACGTCGCGTACCCGCGTTGGAAATAAATACGATTTGTTTTCCTTCCATATAGTCTACCTTCTAGCTCAATCCAGCGACATTATAATTTTGTCGACCCGTCCGAAAAATATCTCCCGTTGAATCACGGAATTGATTAATCAGAATGGACACTGATAACGAATTATGTGAAAAGTATATCTGATAAACGAATTCACCATTTTTTTCGGTGGAAAATCAGTACGACCGTATCCAGAAAAAATACGTTTTCGTAAATAATAATAATTTTTTCCTCGATTGTAAATTGTAACGCATTATACGTTGTACATATACGATTACATAAACATTTACTATTTAAAAATTTAGAATAATCAAGCTTACGATTTTTTTTTTCTAATCGATTTTAACGGGCTCTGGACACTTTTAAATGTTATCAATAATAAGCGGCTATTTTTTCGGAGGAAATAATATCAATAATATTCTGTGATAACGTTTAAGAGTGTCCAGAGCCTGGTTAAACCCTTCAAAATAGGCCTTTTGTTTGGGCGATGACATCCTCGTTTGACGCGAACCGCGGTAGCTATTATTTCATATTTGGAAACAAACGGAAATCGCTGGGTGACAAATCTGGAGTATAAAACCGGTCGATACGGTGGCGATTCCGTAGCGTAATTCGACCAGTTTTGACGCGGACGAGTGAGACGTTATCGTTTTCCGTATTAACGAAAAGTATAAATTTTCAAACTTTCCGAAGTTCAAAAAAAAAAAAAAAAAAAACGTAGTGTTCGCGATTGTATCGAACTCGCGCGTTAAGAGATAATTTCAAACGACAACGTTGACATTTTGCATCAGTGACGCCAACTGTTGTTGAATTCGGGTATTTATCGTACGACGACGATAATAATGATAAAACGGGGTAACAGGTCGCCGGGGCAGCGTGGCGGTCCGTCGGTTTTCACGGGGCGTGTTCGTTCGGTTGGCCGCGGACTTTGTATTCGCGCACGGCCGGATTATTTTGACCGAGAAAATCGCTTCGGGCCCGAAAATTCGTACTTACCACAGGACTATTGCGCGTACGGAACGCGGCGTAGTATAATTATACACCGTACGGGGACAGAACGTGTACAGAACGCGACGCGCACAATAGGCGAATCTCGCGCGTGTACGCGAGTTAAAAAACAAACGACGAAAAACAATGGCGAGTTTTTCCAGACCAATTGATACCTATTGTCCGTCGTACAATGTAAACGTATTTATATTATTATACGCTCGTATCCTCTCGCGGGGGACTCCAATTACCCGGTGCTGCTGCTGCTGCGCGCATGTATACTTTTATACATCGCTACTACGCGCACGTATACGCCTAGGGAATTAAACGATCCCGTTTTGACCTCGAGAATCATATTTTCCCGTGTTAATCGGCCGGTAACGTAATTGATCGTTCGGTACTCTCCGGCTAATTACGTTAAACGTGTCGTGTACACGGACCAACGTACCGAACCCGAAATCGCAGTACCGGACTTGACGGAACGAAACACCGGACCGACGTAAACGACTACGTGACCAACAACGATTCGGGAATCGTTCGGTAATTGATTACGAACCGCGAATTTCGTAGGAGAAACTCGTTCGGTTGTCCACCGTGAACGGTCAAACGACCGTTGTTCGCGCGACTTTCTTTCGCGCGCCGTGTCCCCGGACATCGTTGACACCGGCGGAACGGCTGTGCGCGACTCCGCGTTATTATACGTCCCGAACGTACATCGTGTCGGGTATATTATATACTGTGCGGCGTGTGTTTAGCTTTCACGGTCTGCCGGAGCGCTCAAACCCCGCGCGGTATATAATAATATCGTGTAACGTGGACGTCGTTTACACACACACACATATACGGCCGCAGACAATAGGGAATAAAAAAAAGCCGAAGATTTTTATCGGTTACGCGCGTAAAACGAATAGGACGAACGTGCTGGAGACGCGCGCGCGCGCAACAGGGGGGAAATATTCGTGTGTACGGGGCGTGCGTCCGTGCGTGCGCTCGTGTAATACGTTAAAAAGAAAATAATAATCGCGTCGGACGATAGAGGTGTACGGGCGTAAATAGCGAAGAATTTTTATTAATTTCGCTTACGTCGTTTTACGCGGCGTACGACGGAACGCCGGCGAGTTCAAATCAAAGGCGTGTGTGTGTGTGTGGGTTACGTAAAATGAGCGCTCGGTATCGGCCGTACGTATACGATCGCTCGGAACCGTCCGTTATATATCGTTCGCCTAAGTGCGACGTAAACGGTACGGGCGTATTGTTCGGATAATTTGTATTGGCGTACGGTATAAGACGACTCGACGAACAGCCATTTCGGCCGTTCGGACGTGCGTACGCGAGAAATCGGCTGTCCGACAGTTGTGAATTTGGTACCGGTATAATCGTCCGCATTCGTCGTCGTCGATTCTCCAAATTAAACGTTCTAAACGCGCGCGCGTCTGTTATTACGTACGTATCCATTGCGACGACAAAACAGTACGGTACGAACCGTCGCCGTGACAATCGTTCCAATTCGACGATAACAACGTGTTCGATCGCCCGGCCAACATGTGTAACCAGTAACGCGGTCGCGATTGTTTCCGACGCCGTCGTTTAAGCGCTGTGGACAGGAGTTAAGCGGAATAGTCGATCGTTTATTCCCTGCCGACGGAAAAACGCTCGGAAGACAAATTGCCGAAACGGGGAATTTCGTTTCGAAACGAAATTTCGTTTTATATACCCAACGTGTACGTACGTAAGTATACCACCGCGGCGGGTCGTGAAACCCGTTTTTGTTTTACAACGTACGATCTACGCGTCGTCGTCGTCGTCAGAGGAGATGGATGGCGCCGTTTATAGCCGCCGAAAATCGGTACGGTAAAACCGACCGCGTTTTTACCGTACTTAACGCGATTCGTCCGAAAACACGTTTCGCGCTATAAAAAACTGGTACAATAATAAAACTCCGGTACGTTTAAGTGCGCTCACCGCCGCCGACAACGGTTGTTTCGTCGTTATTACTATTTCTTCCACTCGCGTCCCGGCCAAATTGTCTACGAATCTCATCGCCGGCGGGCCATCGCGGACGTCTCCTTATTGACGAAATCGCCGACGCCCGGAAAAGTCCGCCAATTACCTCGGCCGACGAAAAACCGCGGACATACCGATAAATGCCGATCCGGTCCGGGTAGTGGGACGCGGCGTACCGGCTCTCCCGCCACGTATAACGAAATTCGCGACGTACCGTTCATAATCTTCTTCGCCTTATTTTCTCAGCTATCCGGGGCCATCTCGGTACTCAACGTACGCGTGTGACAAATCGTCGCGTCGTGTGCGCGCCCCGACGTCCTAATGTCGTAACGCCGATTATTTCGTCACCCGGTATAGCCTCTTCCCGGGGGAGAGTAAATATGGTAAAAATCGGTCTTTCGTTTTCGACTATTTCGCCCCGGCGAAACGTTCCCGAACGCTTTTTTTCAAATAATACGAATAACCGTAAAATAATCGCTATAGTTCCGCAACGTGTTAAACCATTATCGAGCGACGCGTCTCGCCGACAAGTTTGGAAACTTCGCGATTTTCGCTACGAACGCGCGCGTACCTAGGCCCGAGTTAGTCTCCGTTTGCGCCGAGGCGATTCGAGCCGTAAAGTACGTACGTTCGCTCTTCTCTCGCCGTTCGTCAGTCAGGACTTTGCCCGGAACGTTACGAAATTTTCGAAAACGCCGCCGGTCGAAATACGATAATCGTTCTCCCCCCCCTCCGTCATCGACGCTTTTAACGCGCACCGTACACGTAACCGTTTGTCGTTTGGACATTATTCAATCCGTTCGAACGGCCGCGGAACGAACGATATCACCAAGTCGGCGCGAATACGTTCAACTACGACGTATAATCGGGAAGAAAAACCGCCGCGATATTTCCAATAGAATTATCGTTTTACGCGGGCGCGCGCGTAAATGGCCCACGCGTAGGAATATTATTATAATACGCCTAAGTATACACCGAGAGCGTATAAAATGGAAGTGACGGGACAGTGACGACATTCCGTGTGTTACACGAATACGATACTGTCCGAAACGAAATTGGATTCTTGTCAAAAATTATACACGCTCGGCGGATCGACGAGCCGCGGCGGCGTACCCGTTTATATATATTAACGTATTATATTATTATCATAATCGTACGGACGCGCGCGCGGCGTGTCTATATAGATTTTACGGGTTTTAATTATATTCCGGATAAAAAAAAAAAAATACCGTAGGTAATCCGAAACGCGCCTGACGTCCGAAAACCAATTTTCTCGCCGGCGTCGCGCGCGGTTCGATTTACATCTTTCGACGACCACGGTCCGCGTCACGACGACAACCCTACCGGTATTATAAAATACTCTCTCTGCGTACAACAAACCGGCGGACGGTTGTTTTTCGTTCGGAACTTATAATAAATACGACGTTCACGTTACTCGTACGCCGTCCGTCCGTTTTACGCGTTTTCGTTTCTGATATTCCGTCCGGGGGGTGGGCTGGCTGAGTGGGGGGGGGATGTGAGACCCGACGGCGGTTTATTCGGCCATTTTTTTTATTCCGTTCGTATTGTTTCCGAAACAATTGGCGAACAAACAAGGTCGCGCGTACGGCGTGAAAAAAATACCCGCCGCGCCAATATTACACGCACGCGCGTACCGTGTAAAACGACGGCGGTTCGATTCGACCACCGGCAAAAGAACTTTATTTTATATCCGCTTTTACTCGTCCCTTGGGCCGGGCGCGATGTTCGCGTCGAACATTTCGATTCCGGTCGGAAGTTATTAAGTTATATCCTTTTCACTAGCTTCGTCGGACGACCACCGACTGTCGTCGGACGACCACCGACTATCGTCGGACGACCATCGACTATCGTCGGACGACCACCGACTATCGTCGGACGACCACCGACTATTATCGGTACGCCCGAACGACACCGGCCGATCCGACGCGCACGCGATCCGATAAACGGTCGGCGAGTACGCACGGGGCGGTTCGCGTCGGTCCGTTTACCTCCTGTTCGCCGCGTCATTACGTACGGAGACTTTTGTAGAGACGCGGACGGCCGTTTGTATACCGTTTCCGATAACGGCGTCGGGTTTCGTTTTTCGCGTACGCGCAAACGTCAACCACCTGATCCCGGGAACGCGTGTGTTTCCCAAGGCTTTCAGGGACAAGCCCCTTTATCCCGACGCGCCTTCTATTAGCGCTACTCACAAGGTGCACGAACCGAAGTCACGGGTCGTCAGTACGGACCGTAGTGATCCGTATCCTATTATGGAACCGGGACGACTGACGGCGTTCGGTCGAAGTGGGTTTAGTCGCTCCACTGTTCTCGCGCCTGTCCCCACAACCATCACGTTGCGGCCGAAGTAGGCACCTTAAGTGGGGTACGGTATCGACGAACCAATGTCGACAGTGCGACCCGGCGTTCCGTGGGGCTCCCCACACACCGACTACGTTTTTAAGATGGTTGACATCGGCGGGTCAACTCGGGTCGCTAATATTAGCCTCCCGGTATTTTGGCCGCCACGCCGGCGGGCCTCGTTCCAAACCGGAGATAAATACCAAATAACCGTACATTACAAATGTCCAAATACGTCGCCCGAAGGCTCTCGATTTTCATAATTCCGACTTCAAACTTTTACCCGTTATAAACCGTCTTGCGGGTACCCATATATCCAGGCTCATTTTACTCGGTCTGTGTTTGCAAACAACTAGTTTTCAAATACCTATTTGCCCATATCTGGGCAATTTATCCGTGTTCCTTGGCCAAATATCTAGACGCTTTTCGCGTGGTCCGGCCTTCGTAAACGAACAACTAGTTTTCTATAATGTCTAGGCTCTTTAACGTTGGCCCGAGCAATTTTTATTTCATACGTCTATATTTATATAGACGCTTTGTCTTCGGCCCCTTGTGCGTTTGCCCTCTGATCCCTGCGAGGGGATCTCCGCTCAAGAGGACCCCTCACCGCTACAAGGTGAGTACCCGGACGGGGACTGATCTCCGGGAACAATCGTTCGGTTTTGGTGGAGCGCGGCCGAGCCCGATCGGACCCGTTTCACCACGGCCGTAACATTTATAGAGCTGTTCGAAAACATTTCCCCGGCGATTCCGTTAACGCGCGCCGTACGTTGTATAAAATCCCAATCGCCGGGCCGGATTGTATTTCGGTCCGTCCGAACCGGCCATAAAAGGAGGGCAATAAACGACGAAATCCCGTAGCCAATTAACCGGAGAGGGATGTCCGAAAAACAGGAACGATCGGTTGTGCACGCGCGCGACCGAAAAGAAAAATAGTAACACGACCGTGGTACGGGTAAACGACGGGCGTTTACAACCGCGCGAGCGTGTTTCGATTGTTGGACAATGGGCGTCGTCGTCGTCGGTGCTGGTGGTGGATATCGTTTTTTTTTTAGGTCCGTGTTAACCGGCGGAACAATGTCCCCGACGTACTCGTTATTAGAAACTCAAATAATAACGGCCGACAAAAACGGGTTTTCTACGGTTTTAATACCTACGCGCGCGTAACACGATACTCTTACGTATAATTAACGTATCTATTTGAATCGTCGAAAATGATATTCCGTATCGAACAATTTACGATAGCCGTCGCAGTACCGACAATACGGCGGAGGAGAGAATGTCCCGCGTGTCCCCGTGTTTTGTTCTAATGCCGCCGAATAACGAAACGTACGCCGCGCGTTCCCAACGAATCGTCGTATTAATATCGTTATATATATATATTACGCACGAGTATACGGAAACGGGCGCGCGATTGGCGACGTTTAATTAACGCGGCGGACGGTACGAAATTTTCGAAATAAGATGGCGCGTGCGTATAAAATGCCGGCAAAATGGTCAGGTCCGTTTGAAATAAACGGTCGGAACGAATCGGAAGTACGCGCACTCGTAATTGTCGCCCGCGTCGTATTATTACCGCGGACGGATAATATCCGACGGTAAATTTAGCTTTCGTCCCGTTTCCCAACGGTTCCGGGAGGGGAGTATTTCGAACGTCGCCCGGTCGTCGGACCACCGGAACTATGATGGGCCCCGCGCCTACCGGAAACGGTCGTTTCTGACGGCAGAGCTCTAGCCGCGACTGGTTCGAACCATCGACGACCATACCGCCCGTCTAGGCCGGCCCCCCGTATACCGACGAATTTTCCGAAAAACGATTTATAAGGGTTTTCGAAATTCACCGGGCCGCCCGTCGTTAATAAACCGCCGGACACTCGCGCGCCGGTCGAACGTGTAATAATATTTTAATTATAGATGTCGGGCGTCGATTCGCCGCGGCTATCTCTCGCACACTTACCGGCGGTTAATTAACATTTTTCGTATTTCGTGTACTTACACGTGTGGGTACGAAGTGCGAATAACGCGTACGTATACGTGTGGATTACGTGTGTGTACGGACGCGCTTGTTATTGTACGGTGGAAATTACGAATATTATTCGGTCGGCGGAACCTAACCAACAAACGTTCTACACAACGGACACGGTATTATTATTATCGTCCGCCGTAGTATAATTCCGAATAATAATTAACGCGCGTATTATATATATATATTTACGCCGCGATATTTTCGACGGGGCCATCGCGCGTCCGCCGCTATAATAATAATAATAATAATACGGTACTTGACATTCGCCCGGTAATCATAACCTTATCGCGAAATATTCGCCACGCACGGGCCTTGACCCGAAAAACGCGAACGGTCGTGGAAAATAATTGGATTACGTGCGCCGTCCGTTTGGTCGCCGTTTCCCAATCCTTTGGTTTGGGTGCGACACATTGCCGGGGGGAGGTTGAAAAATTCGTATTTTACGCGGACACGAATCTACGACGAGATAATTTGTCAATCATTTATTAAATCGTCGTCGATCCAAACACGCGGTCGTTCCGTAGTTTGTATTCGTAAAGCGCGTACGCCCGAGAAGAAAACCGACCGGAATGTGTTCGGCCTAGAGAGATTTTCGAAAATCCGGCGAAGGGACGGGCTGGGATGGAAAGCGGTTGGGAACCACCGGGTACGTATGGGGGCGTTACGGGTCGCGCCTAAGGGCCGGTGTTTGGTTAGGTGGAAAGAGCGCCATCGCGTTAAGCAACAGCGCACTAGTGAACGGAAAATGTCTGGCGCCCGTCGGTGGAGTTGTCTTCGTGAAATGGCTTTCGGGGATGGATACGGCTAGGTACACGAAGTGAAATTAACGCGTTCGTCAGCGCCCGTCCGTCGGCGATTATTATATTTCTACGCGCCGGCGTATTTTTCCAGGCGACGGCGTAAAAGAACAACCTCGCGACCAATCGGACAATTTGTCCGAGGTTACGATTTATATATATATAGAATGGCGTGAACGACAGAGACGGCGAACGCGACACGGTCGTCTAGTAAGTCGTCCGATCCGTTTTTACGGCGAAAACGTTTTCCGTTGGCCAAAGTCGAAACGTCGTTGTCCGTTTATCTCGATTGTCCGACGACGTCACCTAACCTCTCTCTTCGGATAAAAAACAAAAAAAACGACTTTTTTTTTACCGACTACGAAAATTTCCGCCGTTTAACGGTCGACCTTTTAGACACGTATCCGATAGGGCGCGTTTGGTCGCGGCTTTGCCCGTCGAAACGACGACGCGTGGGATCGTTTTCGATTGGTTTAGACGCGACTAGATGTCGTCCTAACCGAACCTTATTTTCTTTACGCGGTATCGGCACTTACTAACTCGGAATGCCCGAAGGCAGTACTTCGGACCAGCGGGTCGCCGTCGTTTATTGAAATAAAATACGTACGTGGTTGGTTTAACAACGCGATCTATGCCCACGCTGTTTTACCTCGCCCGTACGTCGAATCGAATTCGCAATAATTCGTAAAAACTAACGCTTCTTATGAACTATCACGCGAATGGTGACAATCCCTCCGTTTACATTTTCCTTTAGATAGCCAACGCACGAGTGGAACGTCCCGTGAGAGACGATTGTTTTTCTCCGCCTAGCCGCCACTACCTCCTGCCTGCGGGCACGACGACGCGAGGTTAGGACCAGCCTCGGCCGTTCGGCGGGTTCCGTCGTCACCGACGTCCCAGTAGACCCGAGTAGTACCTAACCGGTATCCGGTACGTACACACCACAGCGTGACGGCGCGCGATATAATTTTGCCGCCGACGACGGTGGGTACCGCCCCAGTTTTTGTCGCGAACGACGGACACAACGCGTACGTCGTAGTGTGCAGGCGTGACGTTACGTTCGAAAACGCGAAAATGACGTCAAATACGACGGTTACGCGTTCGCGATACCGGCCGTCGATTATTGTAGACGAAAATTAATCCGGCCGCGATTATCGGCGTCGTTCGGCGTTCTTTAGTCGTCGTGCGTGCCTTTCGACGTTGTTGGTTGCGCCGTCGAAAAATCCGAAAAAAAAAAAACGTTTGTCGTTGCGGCGTTTACCGCGTTCCTATGCGCGTATCGACAAAATCGACGATAAGAACGCGTCGCGTTCCGTTTTATTTATATAAGCGTTATTTATCGATATCGTATTACGAGCGTCTATACAAATATTTATTATATACACGTATAGCGAATTATTCGTAGATCAACGTTAGTTATTTATTATTCGCCTTTGGTCCACAAAAGTTGGTCAACCGGTGGCCGTTTGAACGTTATTAGACGATAAAAACGACGAAATTCTTGTTCAGTCCCGCCCGTCGTTTACCGGTTGAAATTCGGGACGTGTTCGTCGTACCGTTTGGCTGACGGCCGGCGCGGTTTCGCGTTTAACGAAACCAAAATCGCCGGCGTACGGTCTTTTTCGTTCTTTTCAAGCGGTTTCGCGGACGCGTTTTACCGGTGAAATTGCCCCTACCCCCCCCCTCGGGCGGTGATTACCGGACGCGTTTCACTTTTCGCCCGTATAGGTTTCGAACGCCGGCCCGGTTCGGACCGTAAAAACGCGGATTTCGTTAGAAAGCCCCGGCGCGATTAACCTTTTATTCCCGACCAAAACGAAACGCACGTTAAAACGTCCGCGCGAAAATAGTCGCGCGCGGTTTTTACGTTGCCGTTCCCTCTCGCTATGGTTAACCGTTAACGCTAGGAACCTAACGGACGTTTATTTATATTCGGCCCCTCTCCCCCCCCCCGGGGGTACGAACGCGCGTGGACGGTTATTAATAATAAAACGAAGATTTACGGAACGAAGAAAAATGGTTTTTTAAAACACGAATTTAGAAATCGACCGACGAGTTAATCGATTCGAGTACACCGATTTCGATAACGATCGTAAATCTTTTTATATACGCCTATATGTATTCGTTACGTATTTGATAACACGATTTTAACATTACGTTAATATATGCGCGCCTACGCAATACAAACTACGAGTATAGGTGTCGGTTTGTTTTTTTCGGGTTTTTTACTTTAATAATATTTATAACGGGTCCGTGTACTTTTTGAAAACGTCCGTAAATTATTTCCAATACACCTTACGAACGATTTCTACGCGCCTATACTATTTGTATTCGACCGTCGGATAATAAACGGTTCGGTATCCGTGGAAATTGAACTTCCTCGCCAACAACGATTAGCGCCGTATGTTTAACGGTTCGGAATTTCCCAACGAATTATATACGGGCGATCGCGTGGCGCCGCGAAAATGTCGTCACGCTACGTCGCCGTACAGAACGGTAACGCCGCGTTCGCGGGCCAACAATAGCGTGTTCGAAAAGGCGACGTTTATTTCGGGAGAAGAGTTATATTCGGCCTTCGCTCGTGTTCGGCGAAAAACACCGCGAAAAAAGCCACCGCGACAAAACGTAATCGAGTTTCTCCGCGTGTTACGTTCGGCCGTGCGACGAACGTATTATTTTCGTTTTTTAGAAGCCTTTTTTCTACTTGTCTTTGCCAATTTAGGTCGCGCGTCCGGATATGTCCGTTATATAACCCGCGGTAATTATCGTGACATTTATTAATTGAACATACACCACTATGAAAAAAGACTAATTATAAACGGCTAGTCGTAATATAGTTGACTATACGTGTGCGTATGTATTTCGTCATATCGAGTTAATTAAAATTTACGATTAAAAAAAAAAAAAACAAAATTACGAAATAAATAATAGGTAATCGGAAATTTAATTAGTATCGAAATTTAAAAACGCGTAAACGCCGAAACTAATTAATATACGTACGTATCGACGATATTTAACGACCAATTATATAATATTAACGTCTAAATTCGTCCGCACGCGCAAATATTGGATACACGGTCTCGTTTATCGTCCGTATTTTCGAAAACGTTACTCGCCTTTCGTTCCCATCGCCTATCTCGCATACACGATAGACTTAACGCCGTTTCACAGCTCTTCGATTTCGCGACGTTCTTACTGCTGACGATAACGATTTCTAATCGGGTCGTCGTCGTGTCCGTCACGCACGCGTGTTATTCTGACGCTCGCCGTACGCACAATGTACGTTATTATTCAGTGGCGTACTAACGGTTTGTGGGGGGGGGATAAAACTCCGTCCGAAAATTTTTAATTTATTTCTTACGCGTACAATTTCTAATCGATAATAACGAAAAACTAAAATATTCTTGAACTTCGTCACGCGTTATATATTATAACGTGTTCGTTAAAAACGAATAACCTATTAAAACGTGTCCTGTTTCGTTAGGGTCGTCCGATTTAAAATTAATCCCCCCCCTTCCCCGAAATTCAGCTCTAAGTACGCCGCCGTTCTTACCGGTAACGGTTGTCGAACGATCGTATTAATTGACGTTTCGACGTGTACGGCCGTGCGTTCCTTTTTACGCTATTCGAAAATGTCGAGCTCTCTCCGACGATTGGAAAGCGACAAAAACGAACCTCCGTCGACGGTTCGACCGGCTCGGTATTTTTTTTTCGATTTTCGGAGAGGCGCGTTCGTTAGTCGCGGTTAAGAATACCTAAAATCGAAGACGCGTTAAAACGCTTCCAACGTAGATCCACAACGAAACACGTCGACGCGCGAGTGCGTAAAATGTCACCGGGACACCGGTCGACGGTGCGAAAACTAGCGGTTAAACGGTATACACTACGCGTAGGCCTACAGGAATTGGCTAACGAGGACGTTCGTAATGGAGACCGTACGCGCACGACTATCGTACGTGCGCGTACGGTAATCGCGTGACTTCCTCTTTAATTCGGTTCCCAATAATCGATACGAGCTTGACGCGAAACCGGCGGCCTCGGCGTGTACGGTTTTTCCGTTAATTCGTATAATTTCCAAGCTCGACGGTTACGGCGCGCCAACTAAAGGCGGTAATTTTTTCTATTTTAATTTTGGTTTCGCGACCTAACGCGCGCCTTACCCGACGGCCGAATAACGATTATCCCGTTCGTAATTAATATTTTATAACTATTGAAAACACGCGCGCGAATCGAACGTTCGGAAATACACTCCTTCGGTAGATAGACCGGCGCGCCGCGTCACCCGCGGAAACGTACCGAAACGAAAACGTCCATTCCGACGTTAAGAAACAAACGGTGTCCCGACGCGGGTAGTAAATATTTCCGGTATTCGTTTCTCTCGGTGCTTCATATCGGCGCATCGACCGATCGATCCTCGAGAATTCGGTCCTTCGAAAATCCGCGAACACTCAACCCCGACAGAAATTCCTTCACCGTCCCGTCTACTCGGCGACGCGTACTCACCGACAACCACCCTACATAAATCGTATCCAATACCGTAGACGGGCAAACGTAAACAAAACCACTCGTTCGTTTCCGTAAAGACGAACGCCAGGGAACGGTAGACGGCACAGCGAAGCGACGTTACCGTTCGATCGGAACCGAATGTTTCGAAGCGTTCCGGGGACGTCGAATATGTGTGACGATTCCGCGGCGGCTTATTTTCGCCGTACTGCGCGCGCGTTCCGAGTCGAAAGTCGATTATAAATATTGTATGAAATTACCGGCGAACGAATATTGGTGGGCTCGATCGAACGGAAATTTTCGATCGATTTACACACGTCCGGACGCGCTCGGAATTTCACGGGGCCCACGTCCGCCGGCCACGTGAGTATTTTTGGCGACCGAACGCGTTTTTCGTCCGTCGGAGTTCCGAACGATTAGCGTTCGGGTGGTTAGACGTTTCGCGTAGAAAGCGTGTAGATCGGCCGTCGAACGTTTCTCGCGCTTTCTCGAACTATCTGCCCCGGACTCGATATTTCGCTACGTACACACACGCACAGGCACGCACTTTTAAACGAGCGTGAGAATATCGACGACGGTCCAAGTCTCCGATCCGCATTCTGGAAAAACGGTTATTGTGTACCGGCGAACGTGAAATAAATAATATACGCGCGCGCGCGCGAGTAAATTCTTATTGGCGAATCGGTTTCTAGGTTAGCGCGCGCAAACGACACGAACCGGCGAAGAAATATCCGCGACCTATAAAAAAAAAAAAAAACGGTCCTCTTTTTACTACGGCGTCGTCGTTCCGCTACGCGCGGTCGGCGAGTTTTTTAAAGTACCGCGCGTTATTTAACGACGCGCACGCGTTACCCGTGAGCAGGCACGTCCGCCGGGACCACCCGTTTTTCGGGTACGCGCTGTGCCCGGTTATTACGACGTACCCGACGGAGGAGATAAATGGAAAAGTCGTGATTTTTGGCGAGACATATAACGCTCATTACAGACCGGCGCGCTTATGGCCGTCGTTAAAACACGATATTGGAAAGCGACGGCGCGATGAAATCACCTCGGAGATTATAAAAAATAAAACGAATCGTTTTTACTCGTCTCGTTTTATATATGTACATAAATGTGCGCGGGTGTTTAGCCGCGAAATTCGCCGTACGAATTCTCCGCTCTATTCGCGGAAACGTCGCGCGACTGTTCGTGACGTACCGAAATGGCCAAAACGCGGCCAAAAACGACGCGTGTTACGTTAACTCGAGACGCGAAAAATGCTCGCGCGATTCGGCCCGAAATTTCGAAATTTAACGGGAAATTCCGCCAACGATCGCATTAGCGCGGTCCCCCCCTAATACGCGGCCGACTAGCGGCCCGTTTAATTCACAATGGCGCGCTTAAGTAAGTAGTACGCTCTCCGGGCGAGGATAAACCCCCCTCGAAAATTTTTAGGAAAAATTAATTTCTTACGCGTATATTTTTTAGTCGATAATAACGAAAAACTACAATAATTCGATACACGTTATATAATAATATAACGAATAATCTATTAAAGTTTATAACGCGTCTCGTTTCGTTAGCGTCATCCGATTTATTTATTTAAAAATTAACCGCCCCCCCAAAAAAAAAAAAATTCGGGTCAAAGTACGCCGTCGCGGGTGTACGTAATACAAATAAAAAAGGTCGATACGGTCGGTTTTCGATTTTAA
>JAIPRN010002057.1:0-35265 GCA_025469175.1 Geopemphigus sp. TES_GeoC_2020 | reverse complement strand
CGGTTTTTTTTTTTTTTTTGTTTTAATTACGCGTCGACGAAACGTAAATTGACTCTATTAATTCGTTACGTCCCATTTCCAGCGGAGACGACGAAAAATAATTATTACGAGTCGTTTACCGGGTGGTGGGTAATTAGCGATTTATCGCGGTACTCTATAGAAACGGGGGGGGGAGGATTTCTTTTTTGAAAACTTTTTCTTTTTTTTTGTACACAATAAGACGGAATTATTTTCTTCCGAAAATTCGCGCCGATACCCGTCAAGTCGATTATTTTTTTGTATCGAAATAATACCGCCTTTGTCGGGCGGGTAAGCCCCGAGGCGATACGGGTTCCGTTTCTTTGTGAACGAATTGATTATTCCAAAAAAATGTTTATCGTTTCAGGCCAATTGGACGGCGTCTGCCGATGCCAGTAGTCAACGGTCCCGAAAATAGTAACGCCGGGAGCGGAAACGATCGCGTAATACGTTTCGCCGCGCACCGGTGTCGGGTTCGTTGTATTTTCTCGGGAGAGAAAACCCGAAAAATAAACGGGTATTTTTAGACATTTCGCGACCCCCTCCCCCACCCGACGAACGCGTTATATCAAAACGCTATTTTCCCGCATAACGGAACCGAGAGTTCGGATTTGTATTCTTCGAGAATTCGAAAATATAAGTCGAAAACACCGACGCAATATCGGAATGATGGAATCGGCGGTACAGAGTGCAAGGCGCGAAACTATTTTTCCGAGAGAAAAAAAAACGTAAACGATTCACATATTTTCCAACTTATCGCCGTCTTCCGATAAAAACTGCCACCCTGTATACACTTTTCACGTTACGCGTATATCGGTCTAGGCTGATTTTATTAACCGCGTGACACTGCGCCCGTGATGGGTAGCGCACGAAATTACCATATGTATATACGATAAGTCCAACGGGCCGGTGTATTTTATACTTTTATTATGATAATATTACATTCTTTTGGAGTACACGCTCGAAGTTTCGACGAGTAAAGTACTTTTTTAAGGGAAAACGTTTTTTATATCGTTTTTAAGTAGAAGTTTTTTTTTTTCGTAATACACTTATCGAACGATTAAACGTCGTTTAGAGAAAAACGTCTTAGGAGTTTAATGGAGATACGCTTGGAAAGAACGCGTCGTTCGAAGAACGCGAAATTGCTTTATTATTTTTTTTTTTATTTTTGCCAAACAAAACCGGGATTGTCCTATATTTTGGCGATAACGCGTCTTTTTTGTACGGCACGTTAGGGGTAACGTCCGGAGATTGGATAATCTAAAGGTTGTCCGGCTAATCGTAACGTTGCTCGAGGGTTGTGGGCAATTTATAAATGTTCAACTCGGGACGATTTAAAAAAAAATCTCGAACCTTAAAAAACAAAAAAAAAACGTAAACCGAACGCTTATTAAAGTATACGCGCAAATTTTTTTAACCCAATTACTCTATAAATAAATTAACGATTTCGGTGGTAGCCGATGACTTCGGTTAACGTTAATAACTGAACATAGTTCACCTAGCTAACCGATAAAAATGTATAACGCGAACATAAGTCCGTTCGAAGTATAAATATTTTGCGAAGGAATAACGCGAATTTCGTTCTAAATAAGCGACGTGATTTTTAAGCGTTTTTTTTCGGACACCACTTTGTAAGACGTTACGGTAAGTAATTAATACGCGCGTAGGTATTCGTTTACGTTATTTTTAGAATTTTGGACGTATAACGCGCGAGTACGAAAAACAAAACGTACGTCACACATTTTTAGGCTCCATAGACGAGTCGTAAGTTCCGTTAGCGATTCGTGCAACGTATTTCGCTCGGCGGCCATTGATGTCCGATTACGAATAAATACGGACGTTTTTTCCCGGTTTTTTTTTCGCGAAATTTCGGCGCGTCGGAAACGAATTCGCGGCCGTCCGTTCGCCCGTCGCTTTCTGTTATTCGTTTACGAAAAACGTTTTCGGCAAGAACTAAATTGCTCCGAGAAACATCGTCGACGACCGTCGGCCAGTCAGTGGCCTGGGGATTCGAAACGTTCCTACGCGAAATAATAAACATTCGGGAATATCGCGTAACGGAACGCGGCGCGTGATAGTTTTGCGACGGGCGTAGTAATGGTAATTGGTAGTTACGAATCGCGGTAATAAAGTTATTCGAATTTGGACGGTTAGTCGGCCGTAGATATTTCGGAAAGGTTTTCACCGAACGTTATTCCGTACGGATATACGATGTAGCCGACGTTTCGTTATTTATTCTGTCCGCGCGCACCCAGTAACGACATTGCGGACGAGACGATAGTCGGCGGTCGCCAGTAAAAGACCTTCGCGGTCGCGTCCAAAATACGTCCGTAATGTTTTACCTAGGGGGAAAAAAACGCGAACCGAAAATTCGTCCCCGTCGTCGACGCGTTCGCCGTAATCGCCGCGTCGTTGAAGCAATCGACACGATACGATTTTGGCTCCGTGCGCGCATTTAAGCGTACACGTTACTTACACACCGTCCGCGGAATCCGTTCGCTGTACTTAGCCGACAAATTCAATCTAGCCGCGTGATTCGGGACGGTGCACTGGTTTTTTTTTTTGGATACTTTCTCGCCGTAATCGCTACACCGAAACGGCGTACCTCGAGCTCAGAACGATCCGTTTTCGTACGCTCTACGGTTCCATTACGGTGGGATAACGGGCGTTCGTAATTATCGAAATATTATCGTCGAGACGGAAAGAAAAACGTTTAAACGGACGAACCGCCCGTATACGCGAACGCATTTACGCGGTTCAAGTTGGCAAACGGTTTATGTCGATAATCGCGAACGGACGTATAATTCTTTGGAAGATTTCCAATACGGCCATTACGCGTACACATAACGACCCGTGTTTAATTGAAACTTAAGCCCGACCCCCGTCGTCGTACATAGTCGAAATTCCCACATAATATATACTCTACAAGTACGGCGGGAGTTACAATATCGAATCGGGCGTATATAATGATTTTAACCGAACCGAATCCACGACGATATAGTTGAAACGTTATTAGAGGTTAGGGTTAATAAATTTGTTAGAAATTTCGTTTTTTCGCGAAAATAATAAGGAATTCGACGTTCGAATAGGACCGTCCGACGTCAATTTATTTACCCTATTGTTCGTCGGTTACGTGGACGGTCCGATATAAAACGATAATACGTCCCCCCCGTTCGGACAAATACGCCACACGGTGGCTCGAGAATTGTTCGTCTACAGTGTTCGCCGTCAAAGTTTCGCTACCGAATTCGTTATTTGCGCGCGTATTTCGATTATTACCTTTCGTGAATTTGTCCTTAAACGTTTTCAATCACGTCAACTCGGCTGTCGAAAAATCCATCTCCGGCGAACTTTACGTCGAACTGTCGGCCGAACATTCGACAACGGAGTGTTTCGGTAAAAAATAATGAAAAAACCTACCCACTAACGTGGGTTTTCCGACAGAAAACAAAACATACCCGTTCGTACGAAGGTATGGAACGTTATCAAATTGGATTTTATATCGGACGACATAAGCGGACTTACCGGCACACGTGCGTATATATATATATATATATGTATGTATGTGGGATTATTATTTATTCCATGATCGTCATCGGCGGGGAGTGTGGCGTGTATTGTGCGGCAGTAGTACAGTGCTGTGCGTAGTGCGTGTTGTCGCGTGTTTTCTGATTTGTGTTGTTATAGCGTTGTGTGCGTTTGTTTCCTTTCGTTTTAATTTGTTCGATTAATCTTAATGCATTATACGTTATAATTATACCGTTCATTTAAAAAAAAAACGTCCAACTGGAAATTGCGTCGACCAGTACATCTACATATATATATATATATAATTAGAGGCTTTATTGAAGAATTGCGATTCGTCAGGGCGCGTAATTAGCGCCTTTTATTTTCACGGCGAGTTCGAGGATGTAAAAAAAAAAAAAATAGAAAAACCAATCAACCGCCGATGAAATAATAGTTCGTTGGCGAGTCCGACCATTGTGCGGCAGCAGTGGACATATCGTATTAAAAAGGTTTCCGGGTTGTTTACGAGTTGCCAACGTAGCCGTACGAGGAGAAGACGCGACGTGACGCCAAAAAGTGTACTTAAGCTACCGGCAAAAATATATATATGTGTGTGTGTACACTCACCCCGCAGAGATTGCCTCCGTTATTTAAGGGTCAAGTACGTTTATATAAACCGCCGGCGCAGAATTTATTATTATAAGCCAGTCGGTAGTAATAACGTCGTGGTGGGCGATAATTTCTTATATATACGTGTATAAGCGAAAGAAAAAGCAGATATTTATTGTGGCCGGCGGCGATTTTAATTTGTCGGGGTCGCAAAAGCGTATAAAATAATACCGAATCGAAAGATTTGTGGGAATCAAACGCGTTCCGGACGATAATGCCGGCGATAACGGTACGAAATCGAAACGGCCGGCGTTATACGTATTTCGCGACGAAAATTGATTATTACCGGCGCTGTATTTTACGGCGGACGTTTCCTACGTCGATTTTCTTCCTGTTTATTTAAACGATACAATTTTATTATCGAAACGAACGCCGGAACGTTGGAAATTCCACTTTCGGAACTACCAATTTCTAACATCGATTGCTCCGTCGTTTTCGCAACCCACCTATTTCGTGGAACGTTATCGAAACTACATATTTCGATTTGTTTTCCCATCTTACTTTTTTCTTTTTCCTTAAAACATCGCGGACGGATTTAAGGTCACAGTTCGTCGAAAAATTATCTATTTTAAGACGTAACGGTAGAAATTCCTATATTTATTACCGCGTATATCTAATCGATTGCGTAATTATAATTTGGCGACAAAAGTGGACGAGGAACGAGGGAATTAATTATTGCTAAATCGTTAAATCTATCGCGCAATACGTAAAGAAAACAAAGCTCTCTCGAACGGAAGCGGTAACGTAGCCGCCAGTGTAGCCAATACATACCTAGACGCGTAAAATGAAATTTAGTAAAACTGTCGTAAAGTCGCGGGAAAAAATAAAGGAACGCGGTCGACCCGGCCGTAACGTCGTATTTGGTCGTTTTTTGTTTTATAATTCCGAACGTTACAACGAGAAACGCTCGAGGTGTTATTTATTTTATACCAGCCGCGTCGTAATAATGACTGCTTCGATTTCGGACCCTTATTAGTTTATTTAGGAAAGAATCGATCGTAAAATATGTACGAACGAAAAACTTCTTCAACCCGTACATTTAGCGAAATGGCGTGCGAAATTGTATCTCGACTTCGTTAGAGGCGCGAAGCTACTTCTAGGGCTATCGAAAGAAAATACGAAAATAATAATAACACGAACGGTACGGGTCCCCGGGGCGTGCGCTGGTAAATTACGCCGGTACAACACGCCGCGGGAAGTTCGAATAACGGACGGGAAGTTTCGGAGGGACAAGGAGGAAACGGCGAAATTCGGCCATCGGGCTTAGCCGAATGTGGCGGCGCGCGGCTCGCCCGCGTTGCACGACGACAGAGGTAAATCGAATTTCGGGTTTCGACCGCGAGGACATTTCGTCCGCAGCGCCCGGAAACGATTTTAACAGGCCGCCGCCGCCGACTGCTTCATTACGAAAAGCCTTCGCGCGAATCGTGAAACTTTCTCGTCTCTCCTCCCTCAACCACCCGTGGTGACGTCCCGCCGTCGTTGCAACGGGTTTTGTTTACGTTCGCTCGAATTCGACTTTTCGTTATCGTCCATCGACATCGACGGTGTCCACGGTAATTGGTCGGGAAATTTAACATTCAACGCGTCCTCGGAACTCGCGAGTTTTGTGTACACACACACACACGCCAGACGGATTTCTTGATTGGCGGAGATCTTATGCGCGCGTGCGTGAAACTGCCGTCAGTCGGTCCGTCGCCCCGCGCGCGTAGCTGTCCTATAGCGATCCCCTCCCCGGGACACCGGACGTCCCTAAACTGTCAATAACGTTCTCGAGTGTACCGAAATATACGGGCGTTACGTTCGCGGACGGGCTAGATACGAAAATATACAACGAGACACCGTAGGACATATTCGTTTTCGGAAAGACGGTAACCCGGTACGGGGAGGCGGTCTATATTCGATTTTTATTATACCGTTGTCGCGGAGGTGAAATGCTCGTCGAATTATCGTTCGTTTCGCCTTTTCTAAAAACGTTTTTCAAAATGGAATCGGAGCGCGACGGCCCCGGTAACGGTTATCAATTAACCGGCGCCTACTTTTAGAACAACATACATTATTATTATAACCCGTTCGCTAATATCCGCGTACAGGCGCTACGTCAAAGCCGTTTGTTACGCGTTTGAATATTAAATGTGCGCGTTTCGAAATTCGTCTCACGTAAGATATTAAGTTCTCGAGATATATCCCTAATATCTTACGATACACGTATTACTAGTTAATCCGTTTTATTGTACAAGACGCGCACACGATTAACCTCAATCGTTGGGGCGAAAGACGATTTTTGTCATTATCGTGTCGGGAAAATCAAATTTCAACCAACGAAAAGTCCGTGTTGAAATGACGACAAGAACGTACACCGATTAAAGAATCCCGTCGTTCGAAATAAACGCGCGGTTGTTTTACCCGAGAATATACGTCGGAATTAGGCGATCGCGAGCCCGTTGTTTTCCAAAAGGGTAATGGACCGGAATATGTACGGCGCAATGTAGCTGGTGAAATACGAAATGGTCCAATTTACCGTCCGCGTACGGGCGTCGACAATTTCCAAAAACCGTTCGGATAATATTACGCGGGTAATAGAGGAATTGGAATTCGAGCGTTTGGAACGGCGCGTGGATCGTGGCGAGAGTCGATTTTCGAAATTTGTGCCGGAACGAAAATGTCCGGGAGTTTCGAACGCGGGTGCGACCGAAACGCCGGGAATCGATTTTCGCGTCAACCCCGAAAAGGCGGCTGCCGCCGTTGGGCCGAACGGTACGCGTCGTGCGCTCCTCCAACGGGACCGAAATCGTGTCGGCGGACAAATTGTCGTTTAATTAGCGCGTAGAAACGCGAGCGATTTTACACGTTTTCGCGTGTTCGAGATAATTATCGTTTGGCGATTACGAATATTTTTCGTTCCGTCAATATAAACACCGGCTAACGTATTAATATCGATGCCGTCGTCGGAGGAACGAGCCGTCCGCTTTACGGTTTTTACACCGCGGCAATATATTGAATTCGAGACGTAATAGAAATTTATTTTCCGCCATACGTCACCGGATATATATATATATATACGGGAATTGGAAAATAAAATAAACTTCGGCGGGGGTTGTCCGTTGCGGACTACGCGTCTTAATATACGGGCGAATTAATCTTTATGGGAACTCGAAATAACAATTTTCCAGATATTTTCGTAATACCCGGGAGGAACGACGAGTGTGGGGCGGAGGACGAGGAATCGTCGGAACCGGACGTTTGTAGAATTGTCCCGGGGCCGTTCCAACGCCGTCGTATTAAATAAGCGCCCTTCCCCACACCGGTTTCGATCGGCGTATCTATCTCGGTTTAAAATCGAGGCTTTTTTTAGATAAAACGGCCCGTTTTCGTATGCGAAACGAACGGGCGCGCGAACGATTCGTATTCATTGGACCCCGCCGACAATCCCTATGAATAGCGACGAAAGACTCCGAAACCGGACGAAAACCGACACATTTTTTTCGACTCGTACGCGTGGCGATTATTGTTTACGACGGATAAGAAAAACGAACTCTCTTTCTTTCTTTCTTTCTCTCGCCTAAACATTACGGCCGCGCCTACGATTGTGGCTCGCGCGTGTACGTTCGTCCGAAATGCAACACGAAATCGTCGAATCGTGCGTTTCTCCGACATCCCCCACCACCGCCACAGTGGCGTACTTAGACGGGAATTTCGTTTTCGGGCGGGAGGGTTATTTTTAAATAATTAAATCGGACGGCCCTAACGAAACGAGACGTGTTATAAAGAGATTATTATTTTTTAAGTAACGCGTTAAATTATAACGCGTATCGAAGTTTAAAAATACTTTAGTTTTTCGTCATTATCGTCTAAAAATTCTTACGTCTCGTAAGCAATTAATTCTTCCTAAAAACTTTCGGGGGGAGGTTATCCCAAAAAACTCACCCGTTTGCACGTTATTGTCCCTTTATATTACCGACAGCTTCGGTCCCGCGAAATATTTCGAGTTTTTTCGCCTATTTTACTAACGCTTTTTGTCAAATACGAAAATACGGCGACGATGTCCGGGGCCCGCTGTTTCTTTTCGATTACGAAAATTATAACGATTCGTGATGAAAAAATACCATCGTACGATCCGCGCCGTTGTAAACTGTCAAATATTACGTCGATTTAACGATATAACCTTAGGACGTTCTACAGAAACTGTGCGTACCATTTTATCGCACGTTCGGGGCGTTTGAACAAGAAACCGGTACTAAAACGCGCGTCCTATTTAGGACAGAGAAAAACGGAAAAAGTTTCGTGCGCAACTCGCACAACGATACCGCTCGGCGTTAAACGGTCCGTGACGAGTAATCGTCTAAAAAAAAATTCGCGTTTTTCTAGCGAAAAACGACGCCGCGGATCGAAATCCAATCGTCGTTTAACGTTCAATTTCGGTTTTTGCGACGACATAATAAAATGTTCGTCCATCGTAGTACGGCCGTTACCGTCCTTCGACGTTCCCGCGTTTTCGTTAACTCTCCCCGCGCGAACCACGCCCGATTTATGATGCCGATCGGGACCGTTTCCCCTCTCCCCTTCCCTAAACTCGCGTCCCTAAATGCGCGCGCGCGCGCGTTGTTCTTCCTACCTACGTACGATATTATATCGGGACCGGATCCGCGCGTGCGCGTGTTTGGTAACGCGTAAAAGGTCTCGCGCGCGTACGTGTAATCTAAACCTATCGGTATACGATATTGACCCGAGCTTTTAGTAAACTATATATATATATAACGTCCGTGGCGCGATTCGCGGGCCGTTTTACTCCGGGAAAACAGTACGCCCGGGCTCCCTTTTTTCCGACCCATTAGCGCCGTCAAAGGACGTTATATAGAAATAAATAAAGAAAAATATAACCCGACCCGACGACCGCGACCGCGGTGCGAACTACCACCGGCCACCACCATCGTCGCCATCGCCACGAACAATGGGTGGCGCGTTCACTACGCAGTCGCGGTGCCGAACGTGCCGCCGTGCGGCGGAGACAAAAGATTATATATATATATTTGTACGAACGCGTTAATGTAATATAAGGTGCGCCGTTGTTCGGCGGAAATACGGACACACTTTTTCGGTAATGGACTGCGAAAGAAATCGTTCGCGAACAACGCCACGTACGCGTTTTCCACCGCGGGCTGCCATCACACAACACCGCGCGGACCGACGAAACCGGCGCGCTAATTTCGTAGTCGTCGCGCGTTATCGCTTTATATTATAATCGTATTATTGCCCGAACTCGGTACCGCGTCTTTCGGTCCCCGCTTATGTGTTTAACGCGTCCCTTTCGGTCCCCGCTCGCCCGTTCGGAGCCGCGTCTCCTACACGCGTTCGCCGCTCCGTCACGTCGTCCCTTCGTGCCGCTACAATCACGCGTCACCGCGTTTCCCGCATTTCTATTTCCCCCCCCTCCCATCCGGCCCATTCTTCTCTAATCACTCCGCTCGGCCATCCTACCTCACGTCCTCATCCCCGTCTCGCGCTCGCTCCGCGTTCCTTGTTCCTTGTCAATATCGCCCACCGTCCCGAACATCGTTCAGGTCTCACCACCGTCCCTTAACCTATACCTTTTAACCTAATTGAAATCCTCTTATCGCCCTTAAATACCTGACGCTTCTCACCACTCGATCCACGCACACTTAATTCTGTGTTCCTTTTCAACGCCGCCGTCCTTCTTGTAATACAGACCCGAAACACTCGAACCTCTCAACTTCACCACACACATCTTCATCAACCGCCTTTCCCTAATGGCTTCTTACTCCCCAACACCAAAATCATACTCCGTACAAATATATACATTCCGGTTTACTGGCCCATAATCTTTTACCTCCTCCAAGTGTCACATTCAAATTTTCGAGCCTGTTGTTAACTTCCTACCAATATCAACCACAAACGACATACGTTAATGTAACCTAAAAGGTTATTAGGTTAACAACATACGTTGCTCTTACACGTACACTCGCTGCTTATTAGCGCATTCGCTGTACCGATTATAATTTACAATTTTTCTCTCGAGTTCCCGGCGAGATTTGTTTCTCGATACCCCGCGGCTCGTCAATCGTTACGCGTTTTTTCTTTTAGACGATTCCTCGAACTAGATCTACCGCCATTTCTATTAACCGACCGTTCGTACGTGGGCGCGTAATTTTTTCTACGATAACCGTCACGAACGCGATGGTTTACGTCGGCGTCCCGTTCGATTTTTAATAATCCCTCCTCGGTTCACGCCTTATTGTAGCAACGCCGTGAACGACCGCTGTTCGTAAATGAAAAATGTGAACGGACATTTATATACGAATATTACATATTCGATGCGGCGATAAATTTTGACGCTCGAAAAAATCCGTTAAATTTATCGAGTGGTAATTCTTCGAGCTCTTTTAATAATAATAAATAATAAAAACTTCGCCCCGCGTTGATTTACACTCACACGCGCACATACATATATATATAAAGAGAGAGAAAGATCGTTTCCGTACTGTCAGAACGACTGCGAAACGCTATATATTACGTGTATATATATATATACCTGTACGCGAATATATACGGCTCCGCTTCGGAATCAATTTTTATCGTTAAATGGCCGACGATGCGTGTAAACTCCGTTCAACCGCAAAATATTATTATTACGTAATATATTGAAATTTCGTTTATATTCTTCCCTCCCCACCGCCACGTACATCCGGCGCGACGATGATAATAAAAATAATAACCAATAATAACGACAATAATACGCGTAAATATATATATATATATATCCGAAATGGATCCGCAGCGTCGATTTTCGGCATAATCGCGTAGAACGTACGCGAAATTCAACGCGCGCGTGAAATATGGTCGGAAAAAACCATCGTACGTTATCGCGTAATTGTAACGACCGTTGAACGTTTCTGGCCCAATAGCGGTCGCGACACCAACAGCCGGTCTCGTTTTATTCTTCGCATTTTTATTATATTTATATTTCGCACGTTTCAAACGCGACAACGAACGGTCGGGCAACGAATTATAAAAAGTTTCGTCGACGAGGACCACGATAATTGTTTCGGTCGGACGAAATCCCGGAGCCGTTCGTTTACGTCCGCCGTTTTATATGCCTAACCGTTCGTAACGTGACGGGAAACGTGGCCCATAACCGGCCGTCGGGACACGCCATCGACCGTTCAGTGCGAATCTCCTTTGGTTCGTCGAAAACGAACAAAGCGACCCGATTACGGTACCTAAAGTTCGTTTCCCGAAAAATTCGCGTAAACCGAGGAAATGGGAAACCGCCTTAAAGCAATACGTCTTTTCTCGGGACCGGGAAACCGGTTCGCGTCGTCCAAACGGATCGCGTTTGCGTACCACACGAGACCGACGGAAATAATCTCATCCGGGACGGACCGTTGGACCGAGCTACGGTCGTCTTCGGCGCGTTCGATTATTTCTACAAGCGAAATATATTGTATACAAATCGCGCGTATAGCGCGAAAGTAATCACGGTAAGTCGCTAAATCGCTAACCGCTTAACGCCCCCTTAGTCCACATACGCGAGTTGGAAACGAATTGAAATTACGCGATAACGGCGCCGGGTAAGTTCGACCGAATCGGAAACGGTTTGTTATTTTGCGCAGCTCGTTAGCCCTCGGACGCAATTTCGTTTTGGTGTTCCGAATTCGTTCGTGTAATAAAACGTCCGACAAATTCGTCGGCTAGTCACTCTCTCTCTCGCTCTCCATGCGTGTAATGGTCGATTTTTGGTACTAAACGCGAAACGGCGTCGATTTTCGCGTGTTTTGACGTTTATTTCCGCGTGCCCAAACAAAACGGAACGGCCTTATCGAAAATCTACTTTCCGACCATCTGGAAAACGAGCGGACGAATTCGAACTATAAATTAAATACGAATTATCTTCCAGCCTCTCGACACTTCGTGCGCGGAAATATCGAATTTTTCGAATTATCCACACGTACGTATAGTTATGGTAGGGGTTTTTTTTTTGGGGGGGGAGAGGGAGGAAGACGATAATTTTCGAATTTTTTTTTTTTGCTTACAAAACGACGCGTCGAATATTTTTACGCGCTAAATTAACCGGAGGGTCGCCAACTGAGAAGTGTAATAATAATAATAATAAGCGCGACTATGCGCCGCGACGTGTTTGACAAAAGGGACAAGCGACTTAATATTATCAGGTGTTACCGAATTGCCAACGTTCCCTTCGGTTCGACTAAACGCGTGCCGCTCGCTTCAACCGCCCCGAGTTAAACGTACAGGACCCGACGAAAAAATGTAATCACTTCGTCACTATAAACATATACGGTTACTTATTATTTTCGACGTTCCGGATTTACGCGTTATGACGTATGGATATTAAATGACGAGCGGATGTTCGTCGCGCGAATTTCGTTCTATATGGACGTAATATTATACGGCCCGGGCGTAAAATATCAATTCTTGAGGTCACACCTACCCCGGGCATTACCGTAATTAATTTCGCCTCAAGTATGTCGACTCGCGTAAGAATAATTACTTTTGTTCCGAACATCGTCAGGGAAATTCACTGACGAAAACGATTGGCCCCGACGTTCCGCCGTGAATTCGTCGTGTTCAGCATTTCCGTACGAATATTCGTAAAAATATCGATATTACGACGGACGCGATCGTTCTAAATTCGAAAAACGTAATTTTTTCGAAAAATTATCGCGCGTTATTTAATAACGTTACTATAACTACGCGTTATTTATGAAATACCGTTCGAACGTTTATCGTAAACGACGCTTTTTCTAAAATTACGGTCACGATTTTCATAAATCGCTAACGGCACTTGGCTATATTCGAAAAATATCTCTGCGCCGTTTTGTTTTCAATTTTTGTTCACGCGGTAAACGCGCAAAAACGGTTGATTTTTTATCGCCGATTCGTTTTTGTTTCGGTTTTCGAAACGTACTCGAAGCCAATACCTATCGAAATAACGCCCGTCGTATCGATCGACGGCCGTTTTCCGTATGAGATAGTGGCGTCGCTTACCGGAAAATCGCCGCCATCGGTCTATACTGTATGCGGTATTGAAACGCGCGAACTATAAACGGTTTTCCTCACGAAAAACGGTCGCCGCGACTACAATTCGATAACCGTCGAGAAATACGTACGTATTGGCGTCCGTGTTCGATTCACTTTCCCGAAGGCGTCGCGTCGGTCGTGTTTTTTAGTCGTTTACGGGAAATCCGTCATCGGCATTTTAAACCTCCCCCCCTCCAGAGTTACGTAATCGTACGCACGGATCGTCGATTGGAAATAAAGGTCGCGTTTTTTATCGCTACGAATATACGTACGTATACGGGTGCACAGGTAGTACGAAAGAGAAAACGAAACGTACCCAAGCCGCGTCGATAATGTGAATAATCGCTGGACGGGCGGAATTACGCGGGCGATAAAGTCGCTTTTTTTTGTGTTTCCCGCGGTAGTATCGTACCGATAAAGTTTCCCGGAATAATTTCGTCGACTTTGTCGTACAATATTATGGAGCGACGACGACGAAAAGGGATAATCCCTCCCCCCCGAAAGTTTTTAAGAAAAATTAATTTCCTACGAGAATAAAAATATTTTGAAACTTCGATACACGTTATATATAATATAACGCGTTCGTTAAAAATGGATAATCTATTAAAGTTTATAACGTGTCCCGTTTCGTTAGGGTCGTACGATTTATTTAAAAATTAACCCTCCCGAAATTCGGCTCTAAGTACGCCACTGCTTCACACACACACACACACACTGTTTCCGAGACTGCGTCGCCGCAATGTGCCCGTATAGGTGGCGGCGAATGTCGTTCCCCTTGGAATGTAAAATTCCTCCTTACCACCCAACACCGGAACGCCACGCACGGACCTTCGGGCGCGCCAACGCGTCTATTATATTTAATATACGGATTACGGTTAATTCGTTTCACCGGCCGCGGCTTTGGCCCGCGCGACGTAATCAATCACGTATTTCGCTCGGCGTCCGAAAGATTATACCGCCCGACCGTATCGCCGCCGCCACACCGCGAACCGTATTTTTCTTCCCGAAAAATCGATCGTCGCCCGGGTGAACATCGCTTACAAAGGACCACCGTACGTAGTACGCGTCACTCGCGCGCGCGCGTCATTGAGTTCTCGTAAATCTTCCGATAAATATAATCTCTTCGGGCCGACTACCGTACGCGTTCGCTATACGCGAGGGTTTTGTACGAATATTCGTTACGCGCTCGCGCGCCGTCGTTTTCCTTTTAATTTTAACCGACGACGACGGCGACGAACTCCTATATAATCCTTTCGGGGATTATTGTAAATTGTAAACGACGCGTCTATGGGGTTTTCTTTTTTTATTTTAATCGATTCACTTATCGCGGCGCCCGTGAATTCCGTATAGTTAATCTATCCCCGTCGCCGGCCGTAAAAACGCTCTTAATCTTCTGAAAGCCGAACGACGCGCTCGTCCCGCGCAATTATTATTAACGTAATCGTGACGAGTTTGCCGAATTCTCCTCGACGAGTTTTAACAGGATTTATCCGATTTCACGAACCGTACGTCGTTATAATTCTCTTCGATTTCCCGACGTCTCCACGTAAATCGTCGAAATCGACCGTCACACGGCCGTCGAATCCATTCCGATTACGTACACCACCGTTTCGTTCGATACGCGATTAACTTTATTCCACGGTTCGGGGCGCGTTATTGTCCTTTGTTTACCGTTCGTTTAATTTCAGCTCGCATATCCGTCCCGGTCTCGTATAAACACACTGTGCCGCCGACGAAATAGTGTTTGTTTGCGTATTTCGCCCCACCGATCGTCTCTAGTCGCGAAAAACGGCCGTCGTGAATTTATAGGCGAAAAATCGCCCGACGCCGTCGCGAACAATCGCCACGGTTTTTTAATTAATAATTTATTCGCCGTCCCGGTGGAATACGCACTGGCGCGCAAGTGTTATATTACGCGCCATAAACGAATTCGCCGATTCCCTATATCGCGCGTGCATGCGTATTCGGACGCCGGACGGAACGCGTCGCTGTCGGGCGGGGGAACCACTCGGTTATTTTTTCATTTCCATACACGTTTGTGTACGTGTATAGGTTCGAGTATAAACAATAAAAATTCCACGCACGATTCTCCGCGCGTATAAAATATATCTCCGCTGAATTGTATAAAACGATGAAGCCAATCGCGTGTGGTGTATATATATATATATATATATATATATGAGAGAGAGAGAGAGAGAGAGATAAAGAATCGGTTTTTCATACCGTCGCGTAAAAAGGGAAGAAACCAATTTGCGTCGAACGCGTCTATAAATAATAGAATAAAACGCGATTCTTAAACACGAAAATAAATCGGTCGGGAGTTTTCGACGAAAGTAACGGGCACGCGGGTGTTCGCATTAAAAACGATAATTCCGGACGGCGACGGGGGAGTAAATTTGAAGACGATCGATTACTTTTTGGGGCGTACGGCTCGTTCGGAATTGTATATAGTAGAAGACACACGTACGACGGAATCGCGCAAGCTACCGAGACGGCCGCGGACAATCGTTAGTATTATCAGTGTAATCTTACGGGCGGTCGCGTAGCGGTTTTCTCATTTAAAGTCGGCGATTGCGTCGACGCCGAACGGTTATTGGCGTACAACTACGCCGGTATTTCGACGGACGCTGTAGATTTTGATTCGGAAACGATCAGTGAGCACGCGGTCACTGGCCGTGGAAATCCGACACGATCGCGGTTTAATATTACTGGGTAGGGGAATACACGAAATACGTGTGGCCGACAAACCGCGGAAATTGGCAAATCCCGCGGTAAACGGCGTTTCAGACGCGGCGTGTTTGTCGACGTTCGCGGATCGCGATGTTTGCGAACGACGGGAGTTGAGAAACGAATCGCGTTCGCGCGACAGAAAACGCGAAATGCCGGCGATTTCATTCCAGGCGGCGAAAACCGACGGGGAACCCGGACGATAGTACCGATTTTCGTATCCACCCACGTCGAATACGCGCGGAACGATTAAACGGTTGACCGGACGCCGGATAACGTTTTCTCCTCTTCGGAAACTTTCCAACGGTTTTCGCGTACGTTATTTATTTGTTTATCGTGTTTTTTCCTTCGACCGTTCGTTCGGCGAATATAACGTGACCACCGTTACACCGCCGAATAGACGCGACGGTTTTATTAGTTTACTCGCAACGCGTGCTTATACGTGCGCGCGTGTGTAGCGATTTCCCGGGGAAAAATTTTTAAAAACGGTAAAAACCACACGGTTCGGTAATTTGTCAATCCATTCGTGTCACGGCGAACGGTCGGCGACCAATTTTAACGACTTTCTAACGGCAACGCGATCGAAAATTCGAAAGTACGAAACTAAAAGGACCACCGAATGCGTGTATATAAACGTTGGCCAACGGTCGCGGGTGTGTGTACAACACGACTACGAGCGTAGTATACCGGGCGTGTGCTTCCGCGTATTTTAATGGCCGTTTTATGCTAATGTATTTGCGCTTAATCTTGGCCCGCGCCCCCGCGTTCCTTGTATGTGTTCACACATTGTTACGTACATACGCGTGCAGTTTTCCACGGTAATGTAATCCCGCGCGCCGCTGGAAAATCACGTGTGAATATGAATGTTTACCGAACGCGCGTTGATCCCTTCCGTGCTGCAGACAATATTGCGCGAGAGGTTTCCCGTAAATAGAAGACAGTGGGGAGAGAACGCGAACCGTTTACACGGTACATATATCGCACGCGCGCGTGTGTGTGTAGCGTTACGTACGCGTACGTATGTATATTTGCGAATAATACGCGCGCGCGTGTGTGTTCGCGAAAGAGGAGGAGAGATCGGCGAAAACTGGTGGCGGAGGGTTCATAATAATTCGAAAGCGTTTTACGGATTAAACGCTTTTCGGGGTGTTTACGAGAAGCGAACGGGAAAAAATATAACGGATATCGGCGCTTCAACGTGCCGCGTAGACTTCGGTTGGTTGTTATTTCGAAGTTTTTCGAAAACGTCTTTGCGTTCGGTATATTCGGTTTTCGACCGAAGGGTTTAATTTTCGACAAATTCGTCGTCCGCGCCCTGGTCCTGTGGCCGGTCGGTATTTTCGTCGTTTTCGGGGCGCCGTTACGTTCGGGGCGACTACGGGCCGCCGTTCGAACAACGGTTCGGCCACGCGCGATTCGCCACCGGACACCACAATAGCGCGTGTCGAAAGCGTTCGAACCAACGCGGCGTTCACGGGAACAACCAAAACGGACGAATACACGTGCGACACGTTCCTCGCTTTACCGACGAATCGTTCGGACAAATACAAACGGTAACCGCGTTGAAATTGTACGCGAGTTGCTTAGGCGTTCAAAAATTACAGTTCTCGTTATAGCGATAGAAATATTTGATTATTTTATCTCGAATTCGTACAAAAAAACGGGGGGGTTTGATGAGGATGTGAGTGGATAAAATGGAGAGAAACGTCTGGTGTCCTGTGCGATAAGAGAATTTCAACGGGACTGAAAGGTAAGTTCTATAAAAGTGTGGTGAGACCAGTAACGCTGTATGGTTGAAAGTGTTGGGCGGTGAACAGGAAAATAGAGCAGAGAACGAACGTAGCCGAGATGAGAATGGTTAGATGGACGAGTGGGGGTGATAAGAGCGGATAGGAGTAGCGGCGATAAAATGAGGGAGAATAGGCTTAGATGGTTTGAACATGTTACGGGGAGAGAAGATTCGGAAGCAGTAAGGACTGTTATTGAAATGAATATTGAAGGAAGAAGAGGAAGTCCAATGAAAAAGTGGTTGAATAGGATTGAGGAGGATACGAGGATTGTTGGTGTCCGACGTCGGAGTTTTCCATTCGTACACAATTCGCCCGTTCTATTCTAGAATATGGACTCGTCGTACCTGGTTCAAAACAGCTTGAGCGTGTTCGACGTAAATGCTTACGATTCGTTAAACTTAAAATTCCTCGCGAAATTGCCACTCGTCTTGGCTTATCATCCCTAGCTAATACAGGATCCCTTACCGGGTTATTGAATAATACAATTCAATTCTGTCCTTTCTATAATTCGTTCCAGCGTACCGTCCCGTTTCACTCGATCGATCTTTCTATGCTCCTTATACTACCACTAATTATATAAGGCCAACGAGCCTTTAAGAATCCAACGCCAATGCCGATCCTTTAGTGTTTAGTTTCATCTCCCCCGCCTTTATCCCATCTATTTGGGGTCCGCCACCTTCGTCCTCAACCTCCGCTTGACTGGATCTCCCACATCCTCCACGCGCACACACCACCAGTTCTCGTATCCTCCTCGATCGTATTCAACCATTTCTTCTTTCCCCTACCTCATCTTCCTTCCACACTCAATTCCATAACTGTTTTTCGTGCTTCCGAATCTAATCTCCTCGTAAACCATCTGACTTTATTCTCCCTCATTTCGTCCATAATCGACGCTACTCCCTACGGTTCCTCTTATATATTCATTTTTTATCCTATCTTCTCTTGTCACCCCGCACATCCATCTAAGCATTCTCATCTCGGCTACGCTCGTTCTCTACTCTATTCTCCTGTTCACCGCCCAACACTTTGAACCATACAGCGTTGCTGGTCTCACCACACTTTTGTAGAACTTACCTTTCAGTCCCGTTGAAATTCTCTTATCGTACAAGACACCAGACGCTTCTTTCCATTTGATCCACCCATACTTAATCCTACGCTTCACATCCTCGTCAACCCTCCCCCCCCCGTTCTTTTGTACAAAGGACCCTAAATACTTAAAACATTCAACCTACTTTATCCCGTGATTAATTTAATTACGTATATATGTTAGCGTCTAATGTTATAAAAGTGTCAACGTTATAAACCGTTTACTGTTATAGGTTTTTTTATATAATACATCGCCTAATAAATAAATACGGATCGTAACTATGAAAGCGCTTACCGATTCGCGTAGGTAGGCATCGTATTTTGTCGAACGTCCAAACGCCTAAACAAAAAACAAAAAAACGACAAAAATTAATCGTCGTTGAAACGTCTCGTACTCGAATTATTATACTCTTTCGGCCGTTTTCATTGTACGTGAACCAGTAAACACGACATAACGCCGACACGGGTCGAACACGAACGCTGTTAATTAACAAGCTACGGTTTTCGTTTTTAAATCGAAACGCAAATAGGGAAATTCGAAATCGGTTCGTCCAACGTTGTTTGTATTGACCGCGTCGGGATACTGGTGTACAAAACGGACTATTTACGCTACCGAAACCGGCCACGCCAATACGCCCGTTTCGTTCCTAAATTAATTTTTACCCGCGAAACGGTATATTTGGACGACGATCGCCGGTGTCCGTCTATCCGTTTCACCGTGTGCGCCGGTGGCGAGCGCGTATTTCTTCGGTGCGTCTCGATTTCGTCGACGACAATTTCAATTGGCCGCGTCGGAAAGTCAACGTCGGTGAAAGAATTGGCGCGTTCGTACGCGCCGAAAACAAAAGAAACGCCGAATTCGTCTCTCGTTCGCTTAGCGAAATATTTTGGCGCGTAAACGTTTTTTTTTTTCATTTCGGGTGTACGGTACTTTAACGTCGGCCACCGTCGTGTCCGCGCCTCTTTGATCGGGAAAAGACCACGGGCGGTTCGGCCGTTTCAGTTTCGAAACGCGAGACGTCCGTACGGTATATTGGAAAAGTTGCCGGGTAATTTCGTTGTTCTTTTTTTCTAAGGCGACTGCGCTACGGCGGTAGAATTGTATCGACGGATCGTTTTTTAGACGTGCCGTATATAACGAAAACGGGGGGAAAGTGGAGCCGCGGGTAACGGGCAATATTATAATAATAATTTTGATTAATAACTCGGCCCGACGCGAAAACTATCAAATACGACGCTTTAAAGGAGGAAAAACCGTACGGAAAACTTATTTATCCCAATTGTTCGGTAACTAAAAAAAAGTTTCAATAACGTTCATTTAAAGCGACTTTGTGTGTGTGTGTGTGTGTGTGTACGCGTTGGTGTGTTCCTTTTATATAGGACGTGTACGGGCGCAAAGAAGAAAAGCGAAACTTACGACGTAATAATTATGTCGAAGCCCGCGAGAGACGAAAGTTATATTTCGCCAATATTTTAGCCACGACACGGCGCCGGAAAATCGAAAAACCGTTAAGTGACAACCGACAAAACAAAAAAAAACGGTAATTATTCGCGTAATAACGAGACGATTACTTGTTTGAGTTCAAAAATTACGTTCCCGCGTCGTTCGATTCCCGTACGTTATATCGTCTACGCGGTCTCGACCTTTCCAACAGCCCGACGAAAACGTTTTTTTTCCGTTTCTTTTTTTTTCGTTTCCGGCGCGTCCGCGTACAATTACCGCCCGAAAATCTCGGGCACGCCGTTCGCGCACCGGGCTGACCGTACAACACTAGTAGACTACTACTAGACTAGTAGTCCTACGGGAGAGGATCGCGCGAAAACGTTCGATGTTCGCCACGTTACGCGCGTCGTCGGCGAGTGCCGTCGGTGAAATGTTAACCGGTACGTCGGTTGATTACTCCGGCCGACGTGCTCGTATTTATATTCGATCGTTTACTTCCAGTCCAGGCAGTGGCGTATTAACGATGGGGAGGAAATAACACCCACCGCCTCACAAAATTTTTAGGAAAAATTAATTTCTCACGAGACGCATATTTTTAGTCAATAAAATATTTTTAAACTTCGATACACGTTATAATAATATAACGTGTTCGTTAAAAACGAATAATCTATTAAAACGTGTCTTGTTTCGTAATGGTTTATTTATTTAAAAATTAGCCCCTCCTCCCCCCCCCGAAATTCGGGTCTAAGTACGCCACCGAGTCCAGACGGAGGAACGACGGTCGTCTTTGTTCGGCACGATTCGTTTTCGACGATCGTTCCGTCGTTAACGAATCGAACGCGGACGACGGTATTAAATTTCAATCGTTTCTGTCGCCGCAATACTAATCGAAACGTTACGTGGGTGACAGGGAGGAGGGAGGGAGGGAGGGCATGGAAAGGACTGCTCGGCCCGGGCCAATATAGCCGCGGCGAGCTCGAAACGAAACGAGAAAAAAACTGCCCCCGGGACGGCGTCGCGTCGTCTTCCGTTATATATTTGTCGGACGGACAATTTCGATCGGACGTTTTGTCACGTGGTACCGCCGACGATTACTATAATATATATATACGAAGCGGCCGTTTGGTCGGTCTCTCGCGTTTTATTTCTTATATTTTCGAGGGGCCCGCCCGTCGGCGGGGATCGATGGCGAACGACGCGTCGTCGACCCCGGACAACGTTCCATCAATGCCACGCGACGCCGAAAACCCGCGTTGTCGCGGGACGTGTTTTTTCTTTTAGACGGCGGTGGCGGGCGGGGTGTAGGGGAAGTGAAAAGCGGGAGAGGACATAAGACGCGCGGATATATAAAGGCCGATATACGACCGGGGCCAGCGCCGCGCGTGAGTTATGTCCGCGTGGCACCAGGTGACAAGCGTATATCGTTGCAGCTGCGAAAAACTTCGGCCGATATATTATTATTTTCCGCCGACTGCGCGGCACTTAAACGGGTTAAAACTTTCTCGAAGACTCCCACCCACAACCGTTCCCGCGCGTCTTTTTATATATATATTACGTTGTATAGGAAAAACCGTTGTTTCCGTTTTATTATATTACGGGCGTACGTTGTTTCTTTTTTTTTCGGTTTCGCGCGCGTTAACAGTTTCGGAAATCCGCGCGACGATATTGGGAACGGTACAAACGGTCGATACGTTTTCAAATTCGTCGTTTGACGCGCATGCCTCGCGAAACGCCTAGGCCGGTTTCGGTATCCGGGGAAAACATACCCAAAACGTCGGTACAATCGGGCGACCGGTCACATTTGCCGAATATTACGATCGGAAACGAATATTTTCGAGACGATCTCGTTAAGCGGTGTCGGTATTATCGAATAAATCGTTAAGAGACACGGGACGGCGAATTCGGAATTCGTCACTCGGATGTCGAATTATACGCGACGTACGTTAAGGACGAAACGGCGATTGGATGGCGCCGTATTAGTGCGCGTGGAAGGTGGAGACGCGGAGACGAGAAATAATAATAATAACTAGTTACGTCGCCGCCGCCGCCGCGTTTCGAGTGGAAAAAAAAACGAAACAATAAAAACCGGGGGGGAGAAAAAAGGACGAGAAAAAGTTCGTTTATTGAGAAAGTTTCCGTATAGTTAAATAAATATTTGCTCGGGGGCTCCGAGCGGCTCTCTGCGCGCCGTTTTATACGGCGGAGGGACGGGGGACCGGCGTTCTCTCGAGAAACTGCCGAGTGGGAGAGAACGAGCGTGGACGTTTAATATTTCCTTCCGGGCTTACGAACAATAATTATTACGTCCGATGTTTATTATATAGTTATCGCGCGATTATATAGGCAAACAATATACTTATGCACGCGATACGGGGGGGGGGAGTTAACTCTCTCTACCCGTCGCAGCGAACAGCGTCATAATAACGTCTCGTCTTTTACGTATTTTTAGCGCGCGCGGTGTCCGATGCGTAACACGCCCGAACTTTATCGACTCCGGCGACGATATAATTATTCGCCGACGTTCTTTCCGCGTAGCGTTCGACGCTCCGCGTCTACGTCGGAACGTCCGCTCGCCCGGCGGACTAATCTCCGTGTCGTTTCAAAACCCGGCAGACCGCAATTACGGGAACGATAATTATCGGATACCTGTACAACCGAACGTCGGTACAACGTTTAAACGGTATCGTGCGACGGTAATTCGCTTATTAAAGTCGCGGTCATGCACGAGCGTGCCGTCTGATCGCCGCGACGATTGGTTTCGATAAACGGACCGATCGATATTCGGTTAGCGGGTAACTGTTTTATAATCGTCCGGTTACGCGGGAAAAATGAAAAGCGGGAAAACGCGTACGCGACCTTCGACTAAACGCGCAACGATTATCTGTCGCGATCGCCGGTTCGTTCAATACGACGCGCGTTATGGCCGCCTGATTTCGGGCCGCCGAAACGTTATTGTCCCGACGAAGCGGCCGCGTGCACAGGCTCCTCCGACGGGACGATTGCCGACTCCGCGGAGATTAAAGGTAAATTTCGTTTATTATTTAGCGTCCGTCGATTCGTATAAATTATTTCGATTTGTACATTAACGGAACCCAAGGGCCGGTACTCTTCGTGGTGGCACGTGGCGAGTTGGTGCAGGGGAGGCGCCGTCGTTTCGTGTAATTAATCGTGTCGACCGTCGTCAGTCCTAACCGTAATTAGCGTGAGTATAATATGTGCGCGCGGGCAGGTCTCGCGGCTATTCTGGAACGCGTTTACTGGAAAACGATATTTATAAGTGGAAACGAGAGGCGACGGGTTCACAACGCGCTTTTTTAGCCCGAAGAATTCCGGTCGTTATGCCGCGGTCGTATATTATTTTATACGTAGGTACCGAGAAAAGCGAGGGTAAAAATTATTAGACCTTTTTCGGTAAAAAAAAAAAAAAAATCAACGTTTTTTCCACCGAAAGACAATGTCGTTGTTCACCGTGGACATTCCCGTCTTTTTTAGCGGCCGAATTTATTTCGCCGGGTACAACAACAAGGTAGCGGCGGTAAACAAGCGCGCGCGCCCGTAAAATTACCGGACATTGTGTACGTCCGTCTTCAATGACGAGACGTAATCGGATTCGCGTTCGTCGCAATATACGCGTTTTCTTTTATTGGGCGCGCGCGCGATATTTGATACGTTCGATTCCCGTCGTTCTCCGTCAATACGCGTTAATCCGTTTAAAAAGACGTAGGACGGGCGTATTCGAATACCTAAATACTTTGTCGTTCGGTATTTTTCGAAATTAAAAAAAAAAAAAACACCTCCCCTTCCCGACGGTCGTTTATCCCGCGATAAGTTTTATAAATTACAAACCGATCGAACGACCGTATTATATATATATATAGGATAGTATTGTCCGATCGCCGTCGTACGTAAAATAGGGGAGGAATTTTTCGTTTTTCGACGGATCGTTCGTTACGATCGATACGGACGTACACGTCGATGATAAACGACCGTCGGTTTTTTGCTATTATATTCGACGAAAATTCGGCTACCCGTATAAGGGGACGCCGAATCGTTCGTTAACGTTTCTACTACGGATTCGCAATAAGTTTCCACATAATCGGTACGGATTTATTAACGATCGGCCGACGCGTGTTGGATCGACCAGTAAATAAAATGGGCGGACGATTTACGCGAAACTTACGAGACGGGCGCTTGGATCGGAATAATAAACGTGACAAATAGCGCCTCGTAACGTCCCGCCGGGCAAATAATAACCGGCGAAACGCGAATCCGCGGCCGTATTTACGGCGACGATAAAACGTATTCGGGAAACGTGTACCGGATCGAACGGATCGAAACGACGGTTGTGTGTGTGTGTGTGGGGGGGGGAATAATAACGGGCGATTAAAGATAAAGGGGAGCGCGGCGAAAACGATCGAACGAAAATGCCGCGGTTTACGACGAATTATTTATCGTCGTTATATTTCGACGGTCCTTGAAAATCGGTTCGCAAAGTATATTAATATCGCTTTTTTTTCCTACTATATAGAAACCGGTAAACTATACGCGTATATTTACGCGCACGTAACGACGCGAATTGTTCGGCCAAAACTACTTTACGTTGTTCGGACCGGGCCGTCTAAACGTATCGAGTAAAATTTAATACGAAGATAAGTGCGTTTTGGCGTTACTCCATTTTAATCGAGAAAACACATTACGGAAAACCGTCGAAACACATTTTCGCGTCTTAAGAACTCGCCGCATTCTCCGGCCAGATTGAAAACGGATAATACGTTAACGCGAACGTTCGGAGCGGCGGTAAATCTACGACGGGGAATTTTTTTTTGGTTTTCGTTCGGAGTATTCGTTGGCCAAAAATGAAAAACTCGTTTAGGGCAATACGCCGGAAATTCTACGTCGGGCGCGACGACGTACGGCGAACACAAACAGCGCGCGCGTACACGCGACGGCCATGTACTTCGACAACGGTCAGACAGTCGTTCGGACAGATTTTCGGATTCGACCGTCGTCCCGAAATGTCCGGTTGACGGCGTTCGACGCGATCGGTTACGGACGACGTGGGACGATTAGTGGAATTGATTACACCGCGGAGCCCGTTCCGTTTTCTTTTCCCCGAGCTTTTGCCGGAAAAATCATCCGGACGGGGTGACGACGTCGCGCGCGGCTCGTGCGAGGATCAAAGGTCTGTCGGCACGAGCCGCGAACCGTCGACGAATCGACGGACGAGATCGCACGACCGACGCGACCGGCTACTATTACGACATTTTCGAAACGTACATTTCGTTACAATACGTTTCCCCCGGCGTTATAGTAAACCGTTTATCGTGCCGTCGTTTCGGGAAACGCGCGTCCGTCCTAACCGTCGTGCTATTATCACGTCGACGCGAAATCTCCGAAGAAAACCGGCGCATAATTCTACAGTGTTTACGTTACGATCGTCCAGTAACAACGTACCGTTTTCGCCCGGGATTTTCGTCCGTCGCAAACGGACGCCGAACAATATATGGACGATAACAGCACTCGGATACATATTCGTGTTCAATCGGCGCGACGACGACCGGATTACGCCGAGTGATTTCCGTCCGACAACTTTAATTACGTTAATACGAGTAAGCCGTTCACCTCCGGCGCGACGCGAACGTCTATATAAACACGCGCTCGCGATTCTATTAGCCGCCGACGGTCTTAATAATATGTTAAGTAATTCGTCGCGTGTTTATATCGTAAGCGTTATTGCAATTCGTGTGCGTATATACGCGCGCGTGTACCTAACCCGTTATGTTCTACGTACACAAACACGCGTGTATATATATATGGTGATCCAATCGGAGAGCGCGGTCAGTACCCAAGTCGTCGGTCGAGAGACTTTACGAATAATTTTAAAAAAACACCCCGTAGAACGTGTTTGAATTTCCATTTTTATTCGGTAACGATCCCTCGCCAAAGTCGAGAAGAACGTTTCGATTTTCCCGATCACTTGATAACGTGCCTCGGAAACTTCGAATATTTCCAACGTTACGGCTAACGACTAGCTCGTAATGAAATTCCGGCGGTTAACTTTTACCGTTTCGATTTTTCTTATAGTTTTGGTTAAAAATTTCGCGGACCCACCACGCGTCTTCAATACAAAGGCTGGTTGGAAACTTCGCTGCCGGGCGAAATTGTTGCGCGTAATTCGATTCCCCTAACGTATTGGACACGGACGGTCGAATAACCACCGGGAACCGTGTAACGATTTAAAATCGAACGATTTTGATTGTGTACGCGTTCGGTGGGTAGAACGGGGGAAAAACGTTTTTGTAATTTATACCGAAAACCGCGTTTGGCGCATAATCAAACACGAAGTACACGGTAATCGCGTAAAAAACAATATTATTATTACGTTCGTCAGACCGCGTAAATATAATCTCCTCCTCGATAATCTGTCGTTATTACACACGATAAACGACGTTCGGTATTTATATAATCTCCGTGTGGGGGTCGCGTCGCGGTTCGATATTTAACACGAATATTAATATATTCAGACACGAAACGTTCGTAATTTTCGATTTTTCCGGCGTATTTTAGCCGATATTTTACCGGAGCCGCTCCTAATAATATTTAAACCGACGGCGAATTAATTTCGAACTCGGTTTCGTAGTCGTTTCGAGTTTCCGTTTTCGAACATTCCCAAAACGACACCGTCGAACTCGTCCACAAATACGCGTTTTCCGCGTAATTTCGTTCGGTCAAATCGCGCTCTCGCCTTACCCGTTATCCCACGATAACGAATTCCGTCGTACGAAAATTAGGTTCGTTCGCGAACAGGTCGTTAATAGTTTATCTCACCGGGGCGACGGCTTCCGCATACGGTGCGCAGTCTCGTAACCGGTGCACGCGATTCGGACCCTTTAACGTTTACGTCGGCGGCAGCGGACTAGCGGGGTGGTGGAATTTCGGTTTTTTTTTTTACAAACGTTATAATTTCCTTAAGTAGACACACGCGTGGAGACAATGGGACGTGTGTGGACAGAACGGAGACGGCGGTTGAAATGAAAATTGACGGGGGATACGTGAGAGGGACGCATACAAGTACGGTACGCGCGCGCATTATTATCGAGCGTCGAAAGGGACCGTTCGTTTTTTTTTTCCTTTTTTACGTCGTATTTCTCCCCAAGCCCGAAACAATCTTCGGAATTGCCTGGCACGTACACAAAATATAGCGCAATTGTTGTCTCTCGTTTTCCGTTTTTTCTTCTACACTCGTAACGAAAAATTAGCTTTTCGCCAGTCCGTCAGTGTTACACACACACACACACACGCGCCATATCGCTGTAGTGTGTGTATGATATATATATATATATACGCCCGTACTTTTATTTCGGTGGTCGACGATTGCCAAAAGTGTACGTCAACGTTCGTTTTAAATATATATATATATATATAAAGTGACGGGCGTTTTGGACGTTTCGAGTTATCTCGAAACAATCGAACGTTTTTATATTTTTTCAATTTTTTTTCCGGGCCACTTCGCCGAGTGTCACTACGTTGTTTTATATTCGCATTTCTTACACAGGTAAGGGATAAGAGGCGGGCGCGCCACAGTTTTCCCTGCTACGTAAACGAATAAACGACGGTCGTTTTTTCGTTATTTCTGTTTTCGCTTTTATATTAAACGTTCGAATATTCGTTCAAATTACGTTTCGGAAATAGCGTTTTACCGGAGCGCGTGCGTTTATTCGGATATTCGTCCGTCCTCTCGCGTCTTTATTATTAAATCGGCGCGAGATTCGCAATTTTTCGGGCTTCCCCCCCTTTTTCGGCTTCACACGTTCAACAAATATATATATATATATAGACTTACGGCCGTTTTACCGGGACCGAGAAATTACCTGTTCGCGCGGCACGTGTCGGGTCGATAAATTTTCATTTTTTGTTTTCTTTTCTCCCTTCTTCCGTCTTATGTGCGCGCGCGAGCGTGCGTGTATGTCGACTTTCAAACAACCAATTTCGAACATCGCGGCTGACTAAATAACGGTAATATGTTACATCCGAGGGGCGACATATACGAGGCTGCGGATCTATACCGAAATACGTAGGCCCAAAGTAATTGGAGAAAAAATCTAATTCTTTATCGTTACATTCGTTATGTCCTAAACAACCATTTTATAAACGCACAGGGCGCGCACGTAACGCCAATTCGTTTGTCCCTATACGCGTACACGGTGATTTTTCGTATCACGAGCCGGCGATTGTTCCCCGGAAATTCTACACAATTTCGATTTGGCGACGAAATCGCGTAAGGGATTACTCGTACGATATGATACCTAATAACCTAAACGAATGTCATCGGGCGTTTCACTACGTTCGAGCAATAGTCGCGGATTGGTAAACGCGCGACCGACGACGAATATTATTTATTTATAGGAGACAAATCCGCAATAAGTATAAACGTTTCGTTCCGTTGGCCGTTTACGCGGTTAGGCTAATAAACCACCTCGGCTAGTGTTCCAAAATTTAATATCGGAGGTGTTAAATATCACGTTTTAGTAAACTCGCCGTTGTTTCGCTTTTTCGCCGGGAAAATCGTTTTCGGATAAAACGTATGTACCGCGACGCGCGTACAGATTTAGCTATTAATACGCGTGTACCGTTCGTTACATGAAAACGAGCCGACGGACGACAATTCGATATACGAAATATTACGTTGTCGGAGAGAGTAGTTTACGTAGACGCGCCGACACGATGACGGGAGATGCGCACGAGGGTAATAAAATCGTGGGAAATAAAAATAAAATATTACGCAAACGGAACGAACATGTCGTTAACGTGATATTTATATATTTAAACGAAATATTGTTAAAATTATTAAAACGTCCGTTTTCGAAATTATAATAATAATATACGCGAACGGAAACGTTGAGTTTTCGAAATGGCGACCTATTTCATATTTCTGTAATATTGTAAAAAACCGAATTAAATAATTACTTTGACGCGATGTTTCCCAAACGGGGGGGGGCGGTGAAGTGACTTATTGTTGGGGAGGCGCAAGCGGTCGTCGTAACGTAAAATTCGTATTTATTAAACGATTTTTTTCCACGACGTAGGGGGAAAATATTGAAAACTTAATAACGACCGGTTAGGATGCTAATTTATTACTATAATTATTCGCGTTAATCGACTATTCCGTCGTTATTATTTATATTTCGCGACGATTATCGTCGATAAAACAACGATCGTTCCGAATATTGTACGATTTAAGTGTGCGTATACAGAAAACTGGCGATCGACTTTTTCGATTTATCGGAGGGGGCGCACGGGATTTTTTGAAAATCCACGAAGTGGGGCGCGTAGAATATATCACCGGTATACCGAAACTGTTCGACAAACGGCATCGCTGGTACGTATTGATTAGGCGTCGTGTCGCGTTAGCCGGCACACCGATAATGATGGTACCGACAATCGGAGCCGCGGTACGTTTTGCCGTGGCCGACAACGGAAACGGTATCGGCGATAATCGGCGATTTGGATTCGGGGCGAATACCGTACCGTCGAACTCGCCGGGCCCTAATAACAATAATGCGTCGCGTTGTTTTCGCGTATTACGTAGCGCTCGCGCGTAAATACCGCGCGTATATGTAGTAGATACTTTGAAGTTCGGAACGTGTTTATTTTCAGTTCACCGAAACCCGGATAATTTCGAACAAGATCAAACTGGCGTAATATTACGCGAACTGATCGTCAAACAAAGTTCGTAAACACGCGCGCGTTGCGTAAACGGCGTACATTTTCGTTTTTTTCGTCGTACCCGGCACCGCGCGCGCGCGTAAAACGGCTAGCGAAACGTTTATTATTACGCGAGAGCGCGGTTACGGTAACGTGTATTGTCGACGGATATTTTACCGCGAGAAACGGAAATGAAAAGAACCGCCCGCGTTTTATTAGATCGCCGAACCGTTTCTCCGGGCGCGTGTTGGCGGCCGCCATTTAAAAAAGTCAACGACGAAAATCGTATCATACTTCAGGGGCACGTGCGCCGACGCGATAACAAAAAACATTTTTGGACTCTCCGAACCCGCGAAAATTTGAAAATTCCCCGGTTACTTTTTCATCACACCTCCGTACACGTATCGAGTATATTGTTTATTTTTCTTTTCGGAAATTTCGGTCGTTTTCGACGTTATGCTTTGGGAAACACTAAGCCGGACGAACGAAACACCCCGACAATTCGCCGTCGGAACGTAAAACGCGTGTCGAGATCGTCCGTTCGCTTCTTCCGCGTAACAACGAGAAAAACGAGTAAAACGACCGTTATTACGATACATATTTATTGAAACTTCGTGTACCCGCAACGCCGGGGGAATTACTTAATAAAAACTAAAATCGAACACTCGACGAGTACGTGTATGTCTCGTCGTTTATTTCGTCGCGAACGATTACGAAAACGCGTAAGCGTATTATAAAAATAACGTTCGTAGTACGCGTATTACGAAAATGGTACACGCGCGTATCGTTATTATCGGAGCTGTGAATTCGAGGCGTCCGCGCGTCATTTTTTTCGCTACACCGAAAGCGGAGACTCGACCGAAATTCGTTTCTACTCGTATTTTCGCGTATTATAAACGAATTACGGCGTATAAACGAACGTTTTTGGCGACGTTCTCGCCGTTGTTCATAATATTCATACTTTTTCGGTCAATTCGGCTAAAAAATCGGTCTAAACGTTTACCGTTTTACGTCTTTTATAGTTTTCACGAAATATAATCCTATTTTTAGTCCGGGAAATTGTTACCCGATAATAAAATCGTTCCTAACCGTAATCCGTACACGCGTCCGTGATTTTAGATTAAAAAATAGACACCTCCGCTACAAAAACAACTCGTAGTGGTTCGTGACAGGTTGTGTCCGTTTCAATTGTGTATCGGTTGACTAATGTTAAAACGCCCGAAACACTAGCGAACGACATCCGGGCCGTTTACAAAATTACGCGGCCGAATTTGTCGTAGGAAAATTTCGCGCGAGAAACGTTTCACCTCCGAAAAACGTCTGAAAACTGTTAAACTCGCGAATAACCGGATGATTAAGCGTATAAACGAACAATGTTTTAATCGTTTCATCACATTTTTTTACAAACACATTCCTTTAGAGCTTTTGTCGGCGATATTTCGGAATTTTTCGACGTTTAACGCTTTTTTAGCGCGTTGAATTCGCAACACCCATTATTGTTTTGATTATTATAACGCTTACTGCCCAAATGATTGTCGAGTATTCTACGTACTGATCTATTAACTATCTTCATTTTGGCTCAGTACGTAGCAAAATTAGGCGAAATCGCTTCTTGCACGAAAACCGTCAAATCGTAATATTGTACAATTATTACTTAGGAAATACGTTAATAGTTCCAAACAAACAAGACGATTATTTTTGAATACGATACGATCGGCTGCGCGTGTCGTATAACTGTCGTTATATTTCATTTTTATTTTTCGAAACGCTCTGTATACAATAAATGTACGTACAGGTGTGCGTTGCGATACGACGCGTAAAGCTAGCGGACGGAAAAGACGTAGATAAATACGAGAACACCACCGTCGACCGGGGAGACGTTAAGAGCGTAGCAAATTGGATTACGTTCGGGAGATGGCTGATGGCGGATACGCGCGCGCGTATATACGTATAAGGACGTGAGATCGGAACGATGGCCGGCGCATAATGGTTTGCGGGCAAGGTGCGGGCGAACACATCGTCTCATAACCGTGGTAACGTCGCGGGCTTTTGGCGACCGTGTACGAGTATACGTGTATGGGCGCGTATAACGATTTAAAGAGGAGAAAAGTTAAACGGCGCAATAAAACCGTACGATAAATCTCCGTGTCTCGGCGGAGTCGCGCTCGCGTGTTTTCGAAGCCGATTTTTACTGCGCCTAAACCGCCTGCGACCGTCAAATAACGAACGACGACGGAAAGAAAAACACGCGTCCTTTCGATATTCGGAATGCCTTATAATCTTTAACATTTCCGTAGTCTAATATAACCAATCGCGGCGAAACATAAAATGAACGCGGAAAAGGTAGAGGGACCTACCATCACCACTCCTACCGCCACCGTTCGTTCGCGAACGAATTAATATCCCTTACGGGACAATAACGGGACCTTATCAGTAGCGAGCCACGCTAGATGAACACGGCGAACGGAATTATCGAACGATTTCTACGATTTAAACGAACGCGACCCGGAAAAAAAATTGTCGCGAATCTGACAAACCAATAGTTTTCGACTCTGTTCGAATCTAGCCGAACGAATTCGGTTACGAAATCGGTATCTCCGAACATTTTACCGACTATTCCTGTGACCAATTACACGCGCGACCGTTGTATAACTGTATAACAAACGAAATAACTGTGCCGTACGAGAACGGTCGATAAAGATATCGTCGTACACGCAAATTATGACGATATAATCGACGCTTTTAAACACTTCGTTGACGTCGATATTACATTTCTGATCGCTTACACGAATAAAAAAATTGTTTTAAAATTTCGAAAACGATATAGCGATTTAAAAAACCCGTAACAGTCGAACGCTTATGTAATAATGTTGGCGAACAACGCGTAGTATTGACCGAAATTCGTGAGTTACGAATCATCCGAGTGCGGTACTCGCGAAATATCTTCTCCGATCGGAGGATTTCGTTTACAAACGTACGCGTCGCGGATCGGAAAGGGCCGGTTTCAATTTCGATTTTGAACGTCGGTTAGGTATCTAACGTTTCAACTCGTCGTACGTTTCACGCTTAGAAAGTCGATTTTCGATTATACGTTTACATTATCGTTATTAGTACGTCGGAACGAAACAATTCGGTAAACGATTGTTGTCGGTTAATCACGGCACGTTCGTTCAAAAACGTCGACGACCGATAACCCAAAAAAGACGCTAACAAACCCGAAATTTGTTCTTAGAATCCAATTTGGTGGACTGTTTACCGTTCGAACGTGTTGATTCGTCTTGGTCTAAAATAGTACACGAAATACACCGGTTCCGATTCCCTCGACGAACAAAACCGTGTCGAGTAGAATTAACGACACCTCTTACATAGTAAAATGCACCGTCGGTGCTCGCGATATTCGTTATATTCGACGTACAATAATAATAATAATAATATACGATATTTTTCGTGTAAATAATTATTGTACGTTTCGGTTCCTTTATAAAAAAAGAGTACACGTTGCGTAATACGAAAACACGTATAAATTCGGCGGGTACGAAAAAATAATAAATAATACGTTTCGTTAAAATCGTTCGACTCCGCGCGCGAAAAAAAAACCCCCCGAGCCGGAGAACAGTGCCAGCCAATTGGCAGGTAGGTAACTCGAACGGCTTTTGAACTTGAAGCCAATTAAAAACGACTTGAAAGGACGCCGCGATCGTTCGGGCGACTTTACGTATATATTTCATAGACGAACGGACGCGCGCGCTCGCCACGTTATGAAATTAAACGTACCGGGAAACAAACTAAGTGTAACCGTTTTCGACACAAAAGGTCCGTCGGAACGGATGGGAGGGGTTACTTTTTTTTTATAGGTGCAAAACGGAGCGAAATATTACGCACATATATAGTAAGGAGAGCGAGCGAAAGAAAATATATAATAAATTAGATTCCTTTGTCGTTTACCCCCCTCCCCCGCGCTTGTAAGATGTACACACACACACACACATATATATATATATATATATATAGTGTAAAGAAAATTCGTACTTCTCTTTGACGTATTCAAACCGATACAAATTAAAAAACGTATAAAAATTAAATTACGCGTTTTAAATATACGCCGGCGAAACGAATTATGACTACGCTTATATTATTTACACGACGAACACTCTTATTGTGCACGCGCTAGCGCGATTGCCATTCAGGGAGTCCAGCGGCACTCGAAAACCGGCGAATTTATTCGGTTTCGAAATTAAGTACGAGGTACGCGCGCCCGCGTCTTTTGTTAACGTTCAATTTCGTTGTAGCCGAGAAATTACCTAAAAAAATCGTTTCGATCGCTTTTCGTAAAAAATTGAACGTTTCGCGAACAATACGACCGTATCCCGTTATTTTACCGTACGCGTTCGTTCACGTGCGTTGCGTTCGCGTATAATATCGAGAAGCAACGCGTTTGATCAGAAACGACACATTTATCCATCGTAGACCTTAGGTCTAGGCGAAAAATTCCTCCCGATGGTTTCGAAACATTCGTTTCGACCTTACCAATTATTTCTTTGGGAGGTTCATACATACCTTAGCTTATTCCGACGCTCACCATATCTCTCTGTCGATTCGTCGTTGGTCTTCGTCGGTATGTAAATTACCCCCAACCCAAAATCGTCATCCAGAACACTGCCGGACTTCTTCTCGCTCGGCGTCTTGTATACCGAAAGTGATTTATCGTACACGATAAATAATATAATATAATTATACCGCGCGCTCGGCGTAACTCTATCCGAACCGTTATTGGATATTTTACTGTCTCCCCCCCCCCCCCGCGCGCGTCACTTACGCAATCGTATTAGCGGGAAAACGGTCGTTTCCCGATTTTCCCGCGCGTTGTTCGAACAAAAGTAAACAACAAAAAACACGAACGAAAAATAGATCGGAAAACGCGTCGCGAATGGCGAATGGCGTGTTTGCCGAGGTAGATAAATAATGGACCGCATTTCCGTTGGGCCAAATGACAATGGCGGGTGGCGAAGGGCGAGAGGGAAACGCGATGGAGACGAGAGTGAAGGAGGAAAAAAACGCGTCGGACCGAACGGGAAAGAAAGAAAGTAATGGATATAAAAAGGAATCGGACATAATATATTATATAACGTTCGGTTTTCTGTATATACGTAAAACCTACGGACGTTAATATATTCGGAAAATGGTCAACCAATATAAACGTCTGGAATTTCTGCGCGTGCTCTAAACGTCCGTCGAGTGAACATATAATATAAACTCGTGTGT
>JAIPRN010002056.1:0-35266 GCA_025469175.1 Geopemphigus sp. TES_GeoC_2020 | reverse complement strand
TACGTGTGTGTGTGTGTGTGTGTGTGTGTGTGTGTGTGTGTGTGTGTGTGTGTGTGTGTGTGTGTGTGTGTGTGTGTGTATGCGCGCGCGTGACGAAATAAAATATTTCTCGTTACCAAAACGACGGCCGCGACACGGTAACGAACGTTTTACGTAGGTACGTAACCCGAAGAATAATAACTAGCTCGTCTAACCATAGGCGTAATCTGAAGGAGGAGCGACTGCCCACAGTTATTTTGGAGGGGGGGCGTATATAATTCGCGCCAAAATATGCTCGAAATAAAAATACGCCGATTGCGCCACCGAGCAAGTGGATAGAGGAAGCGAATTTATGTCGTATTCGGTAACTCTCCGAATATTCGCCACTTGTTAGCCTGAAAAAATAATAATTTACCGCCGAAAAAATATTCGTATATTGTAACTATACGGTTTATATAAGCTTCGTGCGAAGCGACGAAAATATGCGTTGGTTTTTTCTAATGACGCGTTTCGGAGTTCGAAGCGAAATAAGTAATACGAACTTAAATATATATACAATAATACTTCGACAATATTTGTCGTATTCCGTAATTGAAATAATCTATCAACGTCACTCGGGGCAATCATTTTTCGAATACGACGATTTGTCCGTCGCTTTCGATTCGAAACGACGTCGTTTAACTACTCGTTTATTCGTTAAAAATTATTTTTAACGTGCCGCGATTGTGGCATTTTTATGCTCGTATACTTTTTGTGTTTGATTCAAAATGGCTTAAAAACTCGAATAAAATGTACGGCTCGAACGAAGACGGGTGTGTCGTGTCTTAAACTCGTAACGACAAAAAAATAAATTACGCGTTAAAAACCAAAACGTGAAGTATAACCGCCGGTCTTTTTTCGTGTTACTCGTGTCACGCAACACCACACGGCGCATATTCTTATCGTGAGTAACTTTACAGATTGTATATTTCTAATAAAAAAATCTTAAACCGTTCACCGTAATTAAATATACGTATACTTAACGCTTATTTCGGCCTAGTAACGGCAAATGTAACGCCGGCCGCGGTTTTTGCCCACCTCGTAATGGCGTTATTACGATAATATATGTACGAATTCGATAAAACGGATTGATACGAACGTTTTTCCCTTTTTACAAGCTGCCCCAGGCAAGGAGGTATCGAATTTTTCGTGTTGCGCAACCCGCCGACGAAGTTGGCGCGCGTACTCGTATTAGTTATTCGGCACGGTGGTAACCGGCGCGTAACGTGAAACACGATAAACTTAAATAATCGTGTCGGGAAAGGTAAAACGCCGCGACGGAATCAATAATCGTAAATCATATCGATCGTGCCGTACGACCGCGCAGATGTGCAATAACGAAAACCGATATAAATTACGTCAACCATCCCCCCCCCCAGTTGCGCGTAACGTTGTACGGCCTAACGTAGAGACGGCGGTTTCGTAACGTCGCACCCGAGCGCGAACGGGCCCCGTCGGGTTTTTCGGGTCCGTTATACCGTAATAAAATGGCCGCCGCGGTCGGCGGGTAGGTCGATCGCGTTCATTAACGAAATGGCGGCCGCCCCGGGTAAGTCGAAAAATCGAAAACTCTAACGGTCGCGACGATTCGTCCTCCGTTCGCTTTTACCGGCTTCGCGGCATGTTTTCCGAACACGATTTAAACGTATTTGAACTTTCGAACGGGCTCGAAACTGTACACGCGCCGTTAAATGTTTGCCCCGTCCGGCGGAGATTTTTCGCGAACGAAATACCACACAAGTAAGTGGCGCGCTAAAAATATATTTCGTACGTATTATCGTAACGTCCCCGGCGTTACTTCGGCAGTTATACGCGCTTATCGGCGTTGCCAGATTTATTTTTTGCCAAGTCGGGATTTTGAAACTTTTTGAGTGAAAAAAGCGAGAGTATTTCGTCGAAAGCGGGACATCGTAAAAAAACGTATGTAATCGGAAGTTTTTAAATATTTATCTTTTTATTCGAGTTTTAAATTACGTTCACGTGACAATAGGTGGCAAAAATAACCGTAGAAATGTATTTTATATCATATATATATATATATATATATACAATTATCATCATTACGCGCCGGGTGGGCCACACTTGTCTGTGCTATCCGGACGCTGCACGCACAGTCGAATTGTACCCAAAAATTAAGCCTGTCCCGCGCGGGACATTTAATCCCGCCAAAATCGGGACGTCTGGCAACGCTGGCGTTGTTATATATGTGTAAAGTACGGCGGAGATTCTAACCCTTGGTTATACGGACACTGCCGGCCGCGATCGAATATAACTTCGTACAAGTCGACGTGTCGGCATTATCCGCGTTATCGTTTTACTCGGTTACCGATCGCGTTTTTATTAAAACGAATCGGTTGTTGTTTCAACATTCGTCGCGTACCTGCGTACCGTACAAAAACCTATTCTTCGTACGTGCCGAACGACAACCGTTGGTCCGGGTTAATCGAGTATCGGCTACCGGACGAAATAATTCGAAACGTGTACACCGATAAAATGAGGGGGAGGGGAAAGAACCGGTCGGGAAATTCGTAACAATCGTTACGGGCGTTATTCGTCAACGACGATAACGCGGAATCGGTCCAATTAGCCAAATCCGCGCGTCACGGCCGATTACAGTTTTGTACGGATGTCCCGTCGTTTTTCTACGCGCGCAATTATTCGAAACGTTCTCGCTATACGGGCGCGCGTTGAAGTCGTTCGTTCGTTTGTGCGCCCGTAACGATACTTAGAGGTACCTACTGACACATACGGGATTCGGGCGTGTTATGAGGGGAGAAAATTCGGAAACCGGTAAGAACATAAAATAACGTCCGTACTACGCGAGAGAGAGCCAATACGATTGTAATCGCGAAACTCGGAAATTCAACGAACATCGGCGACATTTTCGGACACTTCGACCGTTTCTCGTCGCGTAGACACCGAACGCATACGGCGGTTTCGCGCCGGATTACTACCGGCGAATATACCCAATAATAAATCCGTGCCGGGCAAACACGCCAGTTATTTATAAAACGCGAACGTCCAACAACGATGGTTCCGTTATTTCGGTAAAACGGACCGTAATATTATTAACTGGTCCAGCGGCAAATAAAATCGCGACGTGGACACGTAATAATGTGCCAAGGTTTCCAATCAAATTATAAAAAAAAACGAACTACTCGGACACGCGAGCGATGTCCACTAAAAGAAACGTTAGAGTGTCACGGACTTCTCCAGAAAATAATACGGAATAAATATAGCCGTTAAAAGGACAGTTTCGAGTAGAGTGATTGTGCGAAAAAAAAATTCGATCAATTTACTACTAAAACTTAACCGAGTATATTGGAGTAAATAGCGATGGCGCATATAGAGGTCATTTAGTTGACAAACGCCAATATAGCACACATGGTCGGTGCTATTCAAAGCCCCAACCGCAGTAATTATTATTAACGAAAGTTTTTCTTAACTTTAGTTTTAAAATATTACGTTTAACCCAAAATTCATTGTTAGACACGAGTTAAATGAAAAATGTATTTAGTTATAACGTACGAGACTTTTTATAAGTAGTCCTGGTGTAAGTTAGTGGAATGATTAGATTCCTCCCTTTTTATATAAATCTTATTGATACACTAAAGTGCCATTGAACCTTTAACATCCCCATGGACATTATTAGGACTGAAAATTCGACAAACCCTTAATAAAATCTAATAGAGTCGACTATATAGCTTAATAATAAGCAACGAGAAAAAAAAACCTTCAAACGAATCATTCGAAAACAACTAAAACGTTAATGAATTTGAAACAGTAATCGAGAATACCACTAATTAAAAATAGATTGTTATAGTTTATAATTAAAATCTATAAACGATAAAGGTAACGTTATACTGTTGATAGATATATGGAAAAAGTTCCGAATTAAAAAAATGTTAACTACCTACCTATCTACAAAAGGAATCTATGATTGTATAACATGTTAATAATATTATAACAATATGAATGTAGTTTATAAATGATATTGTATTTTTAACGAAAAAATATTCTTAAACATGATATGTATATACAATTTTTATACGCAAGAATATTTAACAATATTGCGTAAGTAACGTTTATTATGTACGTATTTCAATACACACCTATACTAAAATGTAAACAAAATAAACATTTTACATAACATTGTTATCAACAGAACACAGCCAATATTTACTTAAAAAAAATTTTTCATTTTAACAAAAACAAACGGTAAAATGGGAGAATTCGAATTGTTTACAATACAATATCAATCACTAACTAAAAATAATTGAATACGACTCGTTATTTACTCTAGTCGATTGGACATGATGTATTCAATGTCGGCTATTTCTTTAGGACAATCCTTGCTCAACACCTCTATACTGTCTTCAGTCACCAATACGTCGTCTTCTATCCGTATACCCAAACCGAGAAATTCTTCATGAACCTGTGCGTTGTTTCTATTCACATAAACACCTAAAACGACGAATTAATATTCGCATAAATATATCGTGCGTTTCGCAGAGACTGGAAGAAAATTAATGCCAACCCGGTTCCACTGTAATAATAAATCCAGGTTCAGTCTTAATGTTTTTCTTAACAGTACCAACATCATGCACGTCCATTCCCAAATAGTGACTAACATGATGAGGGCATAATGTGCGCGTCAACTAAAAACAATAATTAACGTTTTGAATTTTGGAAAAATAACAAAATCACTGAATATTAACCATGTTTAACTCGGAAGAATCGACGTTTTTCTTAAACACGTGGGCTTCTGCCAAAACTTTTCCTAGTTTAAAGCACATGGCTTCATATAATGTGTCTAATGAAGGGTGAGCTTGACACATATCGATTAAATCTTTTTGAACATTCAGTGTAGCTTCATAGAGCGTCTTTTGAGCATCAGAATACCATCCACTTGCTGGCCATGTTCTAGATATATCACTCGCGTATCCGTGATACTCGCATCCTAAATGATGTAATCATTAATCATTGACTATTACTGGCACATGTAGAAACAACACAACATCTACTATACTTCAAATATTTATTTGATCTTACCCGCATCAACAAGAATTAAATCCCCATCCTTGATTTTCTGTTTGTTATCGATATAATGTAATGTATTAGCATTATTTCCAGCAGCGACTACTGGAGGATACGCAAGATATTCTGCTCCACCCATTCTACATTCATAATCCAATCTAGCGTACAATTCATGTTCGGTTGATCCTGGTTTTGTTGAAGATATTGTTTTGATAAATGCTTTAGACGCTATTTGACAACTTTGTCGCATTAACCTCTGTTCAGCTGATGACTTGTACAAGCGCAATTTGTGAGAATGATGGTCCAAAGTATTGTCAATCTGCAAAAAAAGTATTTATAACAAACTTAAAAATTGAAAAAAACAAAATTTATTTATAATTTATTGCTAACATTAAATATTATGAGCTCTAATGATTTGAAATGTGTGGCTTTTATTATATTTTTATTAATGAGCGCATGACTTGTGAATTTCATCAATTAACTTAGATATTAACTTATATCTGGACAAAATAAAATCTTGAATATGGAATGAGAGTGCAAGTTTTTCACTCCCTAAAAAACATTTTTTGAGGCATGTCACGTTAAAATTCATGGAAATATTAATTGAATAGTAGCTGTTGTTATTTGGATACTGTTTATATCGTCGTTTAAACCGATTAAGATTTAATTATTTTTATTACTTTTGATACATATAATCTTATTGACATAGTTAATGGTATAAGCTTATCTGTGTAATATATACTCATTAATCGTTTATGTTAAGCTTTAATAAAACCAAAACTGCCCATATTAAGTGATGTTTTTTTAACTTTGTTAACATACATTAGAATTAAAACCAAACCATTATACCCATATTAACGGGTGGCTACATTGAGCGGAATCCACTGTGTATAATAAATTTATAAACGTTAAATTCTTATAATTACAAAAAAAATTAAGCACAACTTATATTTTATAATTAAATTTTCAAAATACGTACACTTAATTTAAATTGACGAAAAATTTAGATAAAAAAACAAATTTAGTAAACTACGTTTACATTAATTCAAATAAATGTATAACATTTATAAAATATAATAATAAAAGATAATGAGCAATAGCCAATTACCTAGACTTAACTCACATAAATTGCATTTTCTGCAGCAGCATTATTAACAGTTTTATCAACTACGACTTGGACTTTTTGCTTTTGATTATACCATAACACACAATTTTTATGTCGCTTAAATTCTAACATCAGAAATTCTGAAAGCTGTGGCAACGTTTTGCCATCGTCAACGCCAAAAATTAACGACGCACTCTCAGCTCCTGCAAAAGCGTAGGAAATTCTAGACATTTAAATGAACCTTCAAATTGATTTTAATCACATACTTGTACTGGGTCCATTCCACAACTCTGACTGAAGGTCACAAGTCTTCATAAATAGAGTTGACGTAAAGTTGTCAATAGAACTACCACACAGAACCAAGGCGCAGTCTGTTTCTTGGCATCCACTAAAATATAAGAAATCTGTATTTTGTCTGAATGGATAAGGTATATGGTCCGACATGTATTGTCGGACAGCCGATGGTATCACAATTACATGGTAAAAGTCTTTTCTTGCACTTGACACAGATTCCATCAGCTTACGTCTTCTACTTATGAATTCTTCTTTCTGTATGCCAGGAAGCACCTAAAATTGATCGTGTACATACATTATACTTTAGACGTATATAGATTTTTTTTGTCTTTTTTAAATACTCACTTCACCTTTGTTCATTATATGAGGATGGGTCACGTCAGTGGGTTGGCCACATACCAACGGTGGTTTTACGATATTTTTCACGTTCATTTGGTGTATACACCTATTGCAATTCGAACGCAATTCGGTCAATTTTCCTGTATCGAAAAAAGAAATTACTGAAGCGATGCAACATTGAATATATAAACAGTCGGCTCAACTTACCCGTAAAATTACTTAAACGTAACAAACGCGTATGCGGATACATTATCGGTAAATTTATAACGAAATCGAACGTAAGCCGAATACCGACAGATAAAGACTAAAGTCATAAAAACTCAGTAAAAAAATTTTGAAAGTGATTCATTCGAGCAAACATATTGTCAGGTAGACAGTAGTGTGTCCAGATCAGTAAAAATAATTGGAAAATATTACCGTACCTATTATATCTCAATAGACACTGTAAGAACTTTAGACTTAAGTACATTTATAGTATTCGCTTTACGAACGACCGTAAGGATTGTAAAATACGATCTGTGAGACCGATGAAGACGGTTTCCGGTACGGATATTAAACGGAGTGTATAAAAAGTACGACGAAAAAACGATCGCAATGAAGAACAATGAAACCGTTCGAGAAATCAAAATTGTAATTGTATTTTCCGAAAATGATTCGTATCGCTGTAGAAACGTGTAATTATCGATTATCTGGTAGCTCTACAGTCGGACATGTGGGATTTTTTTTATTTGTTTTTGGTTATGAAATCGTCTGATAACAATATTGACAACGAAATTATTCAAAATAATAACCTGTTCGTCTTTCGAACGAAATATACGCGTCGTTTTTGAGTTTAAACGATTTGAACCGTCAACGAAATAAACCTATTGACGACTACTTGCGGCACGTCATGTCATCTGTCGGCGAATTCGAACGGCTATTCGTCGAGTTTAAAAAAGAAAACAAATGTCCGACAGAAGGAGTCGTGAAGAAAAAATATTATTTCCCCGTCAATCGGTTGAAGGTAAGATTATCGAGTACGTGTTAAACGTTACCGTTTAATAATTAAATATAACGATATGGTCGACAGACAATTTACACGTCTATGCTGACGACCACCGACGTACAATGGTCACAATTTCAACAAATGTTGACTGATTATGTGAAAAATTTGGATTTTTGTTATTACTCGTGGGAATGTTTCGCGTCAATTGTACAGGAGTTGAATGCTGAGAAAGCGAACGTTTTTATGTTCACGAACCTTCTGGGAGAGGTCAAAATCCCCGCTGGAAAAAAAGAAGACGACAAATTACTATTTCACAACAACAGTATGAACAATCGCTTGTAAATCTTCGTCGGTGGAAAATAATCGAAGTATACCGTTTTTTTTGACAACTTTGTTTAAAGATCGGACTCCGTTTAAATATAATTCCGAACAAATAAAATCGTGGGTGACAACGGTTTGGGACAATATGAAACCATTCGTGTTGTCCAATTCTAGAATCAAACGCGAAATGTTAACAATGTTGATTGAGAAAATGCTAGTTAATTTGAATAATCCTCTTTTCACTGCGGACTTTCTCATGGAATCAATGGATACTCGTACGTTGTTTTAACTATAAAACCATTATAATCTGACACAGGTTTCTAATTGTTTGATTAATATTTTAGCGGGTCCCATTGCAGTATTAGGACTTCAAGGAATTTTCGTTTTGGTTAAGGATTATAATTTGTAAGTAAACATATTTAATATTATTGAGAATACTTTTAACACGATCCATTCGTATATATATTATGGACAGTACACAAATTGAGTAATTATACTTTCGTTGATAATCTTGCCATAAATTTTCTTTAACTACTTATTGCCATTATTATTTATGGTTATCTAAAAACTGCCAAATATATTAATAGTCACTTCCTACTACACAATAAAAAAATTAATAACTTTCGTCATATAATGTATCAAGACCTAATTGTAAATTTTACTGCTCATAATTATCCTTATATTTTAATTTTGTTTCATTAAATATGTATATTTTTATGTAAATTTAATTTGTCAATTCTGACTCGTTGCAATTTGTATGTATTTTTTTTTTTGTTAAATTCTTGATTTTCAGTCAACCAATATTAGACACTATGATGTTTTACTGTTGTCTAGACCATTTAAAATATTTGAAGTAAACATATAATACATTTAATTCTTATGGAATATAATTAATAAATACTTCGTACAGAATGAATGTATTTGTTTGTTATTTCTATAATAAAATTAGCTTATTTTAATTATATATTTAATTAAATTTTTTTAGAGAATGTCCAAACATTTATGGAAAACTTTATAACTTTTTTACTACAGATATGTTTAATTATCGATATAAAACGCGATTATTCTATCTAGCTGACATATTCCTTCGTTCTACGTAAGTAACGTTAATTTTATTTTCGTATATTTTAGTGTAATTATAAACCTAATACTGAATAATAATAATTTATTATAGTCATTTACCTGAACTGCTAGTTGCCGCATTTGTCAAACGTATGGCTAGGCTCTCTTTGATTGCACCACCTACCGATATATTAATTATGTCAGCATTTATAGGAAATTTACTTATAAGACATCCACCGTTGAAAGTTTTGATTCAAAGTGATTCTGTTGGTAAGTTTAGAAATTTTAAAATATCTCGTTGTTTGAAATAATTGTAATTGTGAAAAATGTTTCTTATACCTTTTAGTTGGTTCGGATCCTTATTTGTTTGAAGAAAAAGATCCATTGAAGTCAAATGCATTGAACAGTTCTTTATGGGAACTTGTGTCTTTGAAACAACATATTTTACCAAAAGTAGGCAAATCTGTTAATTTTTTATTTAAAAAGTTACCACAAGTTGAATGGGATATAAGCGAACTCTTAGATGACACGTATGAAAGTGTAAGTAAATTACGACAATAAATGTGGTTTTAATATCTATGGGCACGTGGAATTAAATTATACCTATTATTATTTTAGTGTTATTTAGTAAAACAGTTTTTACCATTCAATTTCCGTTAGATTTTATTTTTTGTTTAAATACAGTTTTCACTTTTTACAACATTTTTAAAAATTGTATAAAAAAATATACGTATCCAAAAAAAATCTAAACTATGATAATTTAACCAATTGCTACAAAAACAGTAATATAAATTCATAAGCTATTAATGCAATAGAATTCGATAATTATACCGATAAATTTCCTTTATAAATAAATCTTAAAACAACCTATTGACTATAACTCAAAACATTCTACAGTACTCTTCCAAAAAATTATAACTTAGGAAAATGTGTATACATCAATACTTCACAAAAATACCAAAACGTTTCTTGTGTTTTATAATTTTGTATATAAAATGTTAATCCTAACGTTGAAATGTGTGAAGTTTAAAACATGAATATCTACATTAAAATGTTCACATTCAGAATATACGAAACACAAACACCCGATATAAAAATAAAATATATTTTCCTTATAAATGTATAGTTATCATGGACAATTTGAAAACAAACTTGTTATAATTCTTACTGCAAATCTATAGATATTAAATTTTTTAATAACAGTTTTAAAAATGACAAAAAATTGAAAGTTTTGGTTTCGTGACATTTCTTCCTAGAAGAAAATGCGATTTATAATAAAATAATTATTCTCATTTTTAATTTACATTTTATTATACATTGCAAATTATTTTAAAATTTAATGAACGATTAAATCGGATTATATTAATTATAGTTTTATTAATTATTTTTGTAGATGATCGATGACGAATATAAAGCGGAGATCCAGAAAGTGAGCTTAACTTTTGAAAAACCTTCGTCATTTTCTGTACCATTATCCAATCACATAGATGACTTGTGGACTTTAGATTAATAAAAATGTATATATTACAATAAGTGTTAAAATATTTATTAAGCATTTACTCGAACCCAATCGTTATTTTTGCTTTTATAAAATCTACAGAGATATAATACCGAAAGAGCCATCACCATATTGTTTGAAGTTCAAAAATTAAATTGTTCCAAACTACTGTACATTCAGTAATGTTTGAGAAATAACCTAAGAAAATGCCAATAGTTTGAAAAATCTTTAACAGCTATTACATTCAAAATTGTTGTTACAAGTGTACTACACTACATATCCCCTATTACGTATTTTAGAAGAAAAAAAATTTAGTATAATCAGTATTTAACAGATATAGTTTCATTTTTTAATATAATAACTTCGCTACAATTGATTATACATATTTTCAAACAAAAAGAAAAACGGAAAGTGCGTGTTATATTTATTTTTATGGTAAAAAGGTCAGTTTTGTGTCAAAAAATGAATTGATTTTTATCACAATTTTATATTTAAATAGAGTGAAGTCATTTCGCATAATTTCTAAATATATTCAATTTGTTAAATTCTAGTCTTACCATAGTTCTCTTCATTGAAAAATAAATAAAATTTAAAGTAAAAAATTAGGGTATTTGTTCTAAAATTATAAATTACGGTACAATTTAATGGTGCTGTTATTCCTCTCATGTGGTCAATTATGTTTTGGATCTTGGTTTCAAGTTTAGCTATGACTTTGAACCAGGTGCTCGTATTGAATGCGAATGGTGCAAGGCTTTCGATAAAAATGCTCGGTTTTGTCATGCGATTGACTAGGGAATTTAGACTAGAAATTTCAGTTAAAATGCTATATTGTATACTCGTCCATCCTATTCTAGAATATGAAGTCGTCTGAGATCCACACACGGCCTATGGTTCAACATAGATTTTTACAATTTGCTAAATTCATACTTAAAATTCCTTGTGAACCACATAATTATACACCAATTGCTACATATCTTGTCTTATCTTCCCTAGTTGAATGTAGACATGATGCAGGTATTAAATTCATTATTGGGTTATTCTCCTGTCCCTTCATTACTTCGTTTCAAGGTACCAACCTGTTGAATTTGATCTACTGCACCATTCTATGTTCCTTATACTATCATATATTATATGGTCAATGAGTCTTTTAGAAGACTAATGTCGATCTTTCATTTAGTTTGATTATTTATGTATGTGATAATTGTTAAAGAATGTATAGGTTAGATTATGAATTGTATATTGTTTTTCATGTAAAAGGGTATTGGCCGTCAAATTAATACATAAATTTCATTTGTGGTCTTATACGAATATAATTTAAAACTTGAAACTAATATTTTTTAGATCATAATCCCTGTGTTTAATGAATTTCATATTATAAAAAATTTAGAAAGAATAATTAACCAGATAAAATTTAATTAAAGTGATTTTTTGACTTTTTCTCTAAAATATGTTTGTAAATGTTTTCAAGAATTACACGATTCGAATAAAACAATATTTTTGATAAGCGAAACTAATACAAACCATACATATAGTGGATTTTAATTGTCCAATATCTACAATTACTTTCTCCACAGTGAGACTGGTAATTATTGAATACTCATTGTATAAGTTAATCAGGTAGCTTATAAGTTATACAAATAATGCAACTTTTGACAAATATTTAGTCAAATTTTAAATCAGACTTTGAAGAAATCTTATTTCTTGATTATTATTGATGTACCAAATTCTGTGTGTTATTGGTTCAGCATGAATTTGCCAATTGACATGAAACAAATTTGGAAAGTCTCTAGATAAGAGATAGGATATAAATAAAAACGATTGACAAAAAAAAATAACTTCATTTCCTTTGTGAAAGGTACATTGCGAAAATAAAAAATATTTCATCTTAAAAACTAATAGTTTAAAAAAAAAACTACACTTACGCACGCCCTAAAATGAAGTATCACTAATTTAAAACTGCTGTTGAAGCAGATTAAGATGTTATGAAATTGATAAATCATTTTAACAAAAATGCTTCAAAATGTTTGATATGATTAATGAACATTTTCAGTATTTCTTAATTCTTAAAATAAATGTTTAATACAAAAAAAGGATAAACTATACCTTTTTGATATTACAATTCTAGTATAAATCTTGAAAATAAAATTACAATTAGTTTAAACTAAAATAACATAAAGTAAAAAAAAAAAAATCAGGAATCAAAAATAATCGTTTTAATAAAACATGTTAAAAGAGATCGTATTGGTGTTGAGACAACTTTATATTTAATACTTTTCTCGCATACAATCATTCGACAACATTCCTATATTTTGTTTTTTCATAAAACGCGTTTACAAAAATAATACGATTATAAATGTCAATCATACAACAGGTTGTCTATACACATGCGTAAATATACAGGAATAAATACTTCATAATAGGGACTAGAATTAATATCGTTTTTTTTCCAATTAAAATTAATTTGTTGTGGTAATAAAAGAAAAACTCAAGCAGACCGTGCTAATGCAGCCATAAAAACCCTATAACTGCTACGGTCTGACTTGATGTGTTGCACTTGGTGCATGGTGAGTAAACATTTACTCACAAATCGTTCGTCACAAATAACACACACATATTGATATCTCAGAGACTTGTTTTCTTTATCTCGATATTTTGAATGGCAATTTATGGAACTTGATGATTGGTCATCTGAGGAAGCTTGCGACAAATCATCAGCGTTCCATTCAATTTTTACAATTGGCAGTGGTGACTGTTTGTTATGTGATGGATTCGGAATATCAATTTTTGTACTATCTGGAATGTCTTGATGAACTGGATGGATGGTCTTGCTATTGATCATTTTCATTTCCTCTATACTCTCATCACTACTAACGCAATTGTTGAGCGTTTCTTTCTTTGGAGTCTTAACAGGTATTGTCTTTTCTGAATTCAAAGAACACGTGGAGGTATTTGATGGAGATGTTAACATGTTGTTCTTAACTACCCTAGTGTTTGTGTAACATCTTGAAAAAAATAAAATTATCGTTTTATAATATGATAATTTAAAAATATTAAAATTATACCTTTTTCGTGTTTTACGAGTGTTCAACGTTTCAAAATCCATAAGTTGTGCAGCACTTAACCGATCATTAATTTTTTTCTTAGTCTTCGCTTTTCTTAACTTGTACTTTTTATAAACTTCATTATAAGTGTTTAACTTATAATCTATTTCATTTATGCGGCATGATGATGTATTAAAATGCATTCGAAAATTTAACCACGTTTTAAAACTCCCATAACAACCACGACATATCACTTGCGTGTTATCATCAAAATAATAAAAACTTAATCGTTCGCATAACTAAACGAAAAATAACATTAATTAAAATATTGAATATACTATTATGTATATCAATATCAAACTCTACACTTACCATACAATCATTTTCTTGATCATTGGACCTGCAAAAATATAAGATTTTTAAGATCATTAATTACTTAAGAAATACTTTTTTAGTAAAAAAATACGCCTACCTTGGATTCTTATTTAATAGTAGGCCGACATTTTTCAAAAATTTCTGTTTCCGAAAACGTTCTTTCATTGTTGTTTGTTTTAAATCTGAAAAAAGATCAATTTAGATATATTAATAACATTTAATGGTTTTGATAAATAAATTTTCATAAAATGTAAAAAATCAAATAGCTAGGCACAAATTCACCAAAAACTTATGTAAAATATTTACGACAAAAATTTAAATAATAATAAAATACATAATGTGGAAAATAATTTTAAAAAGATGGATTTTGGTAAAAACAAAATGCAATGACGAGGGAAAATCATCAAAAATCACAATTATCTAAAAATATGATATCTAACTGCAAAATAAACTATAAAAATGCATTTGCTACTAATTAACAGCCCTAATAAATGAGGTATGTGTATAGTTCAGTGTGCAATATAATTTTTATGGAAGTCAATAGTGAATGAAAATGTTTTTCTGGCTCTTACACATTTTGCATTATTCAGCAGGACTTGTGACTTTTCTTCCTGCCATCCCTGTTATACACAGTGACAGATTTCCCTATATACCAACTACATACATGCGTGCAGCAACAAATTTTATATTGTTTTTTTTTTTTAAATATTTGTAGATAATATTATTTGCATATGGCCTCATGGTCAGCTGAATAATCTTTTTCAACCCTGAAATGCATCAAAATTTAGGTTTCAAGTTGTATGTAGTTGAAACGTCTAAATTATTAGAAGCTGAGCATTTTATAGAAGATAAAGATATTTCAGTAATTTTAAAAACATTTTCTATCCAAAAATTAAAGCAAATTGATCACATTTTATTTATTAAATTCATTTTGGTGTGGACATATATATATATATATTTTTTATATTTATATTTATTTTAATGTCAATATTTAAAATATTGCACATATTGCGCTTGGATACACTTTATTGGAAAAGAAAATTTGTTTAGAAAAATGTACACTTTATACAATGTAGTGATAAGATGGTAACTTATTTTAGTGTAAGGGCGATGATATTATTAAATCTATCACTGGTTACATAGCATAATAGTCATATTCTTATGAAAAATAATTATGTTTATACGATAATAAAATTATTTACCTACTGTATTATATTATTCAAGTATCCAAATAGCAAAATACTTCGAACACTTACAAAATATAGTATTTATAATTTATTGCAGGGCCAAATATTTTATCCAATTGGAAAGATCTTTTAGTAACATTTTATTTCCGTGAAAATGAAATAAATTATATATTTAATAAAAAAATTATTTGTAAAAAACAAACCTAAATTTAATTGTAAAATACAACAAAAAATTATAACGAATATTAATTCTTCTGTGATTTACTATTAAGTTTTTTAAACTGTGATTGTTCAAACATAGATCTTTATAAAAAAATTTTTGGAACTAATGAACTTTTATGCGAATTATCAAAATATTAAAAATATTTTCCATCCCCGTTTTTTTTTAAAGAATATTACAATATAAATACATCATTTAACAACTCAAGGTTACTAATAGTTATTGGCAAATTTTATTTGAAATTTATATTAATCATTATACATACATTATTGAAATGTAATATGTTGTGTCGAATAAAAAAACTTCATCTTCCTTATCAACTGGTATTGTATTTTTTAAATGTGCTTTAGATGCAATTTTGTTTTTTCTAATAGAATAACCGATATATTTTTTAATTTGTATGCTACATAAATGGGTCGATTCACGGATTATTAATGTAATAAATATAGTCATATTAAAAAATATCAATACCATTTGACAAGAAAGTAATTATAAAAATATATTCGACTATATGGGCAAGTACTTGGAAAACCGAAGGACGAAATTACCGCGTTAAATGCAGAAGAAAATATTGGGCCTAAAAAACCACGCGACGACAGCAGACACGGCATTATGAGCTTTGATTGTTAGAGATGACTGCGATATTATATTACGTAACGAATATCCAAAAATAACCACGAGTACGACGACGTGAAAACAAGAAAATAAATTAAGTGATCGTCAAAACGGATACACGGCACGGGTACTTACCAAAATGCGACGAGTTTGACGAAAAAAAAATGGTACTTTCGAAAACAAGTCGGAACAACTCGCGGGCACGTGACCACAACTAGTATAATGTCGTCGAACGGGATGGTTAAAGGGAAGATGGAGAGGGGACGCCGAAGAAGTCACACGCCGCGGTGCACCATCATCATCGTCGTCATCACGAGCCTCGGGAGTGTCATACGACCAAAATCCGATCCACGGAGACAAATTCGTTTATTTAGAGCGCGTAGATGAATAATAAACGTACAGTATACACACACACACACACACACACACACACACACCCACCCACACACATACACACATACAAACACACATACACACACGCACACACTAATAATAGTTTGTTGTTTACGAACCTCGTCTGTTGCCTCTGCGACAGTGATTCGAGGTGCCGCCACTGCTAACCCCGGACAAACAGGAAGTAATCGGCCTCGAATCGATCCCGGGAACGGTTCCGAAACCGGAAATGGTTTGTATTCCGTCCGGTGGAGACGATGGCGGCAGCGGCGGCGGCGGCAGCGACGACGTCCGTCCAAGAAGCCGCGCGGAAGATCGGCAAATGGAACGTGCCCATGCACGCAGATCGCGGGCGGAAGAGATAGTGGCCATTCGGTAGCGAACGAACCGAGCGCTCGTGCCCGCCAGTGTTACCGAAGACGCCGGGGATAAAATTATGGTAATCTCACGCGACGAAAACCCGCCAGCGTATATACCGTCCTCGTTTTTTCTTTTGTTCTTCCGGTCCCCAAGTATACCAGATACCGGATTTTGATCGAGGCCGTCAAATCCCTTTTGCGAAATTATTAAAAAAGAAAAACCACTAGTCGTTTTTGTGCTTATTGTTTCTCGAATACTATTTATTAAACGAAAAAGCACCCCTAAATTTTGTTCGTGTTTATGTACTAATATTATGAAAGTACAATTTATTTTTCTCGAAATAATATTGATTTCAAATAAACTGATGACTAACGTTAATTAATATCATTATATTATTTACTACTAATTATTTTTTTAACCGAATATAAATGAAACCGAAATTCACTACTTGGAATTGTTTTTCGAATACCTTGATCATTCTTATTGCTTTCAAAATTTAAATACAAAACTATAATACGCCATTTAACGATAATATCCTGTCTGGGTTCGAAATAATGGTGAACAAACTTCCACTCACCAAACCTTGATTTAAGTATTTTAAAACCTTGGGCAAAATTACCACCAAGTTCCTGTTAATTCACCATCCTAACACACATTTTCATAAACAAATAACAATATTATAGTTTTTTTTTGTCTAGAAATTTCCTGTATTTTGTAATTTATATAAAATTATTACATTGAAAACAAAATTAAACGTATTATTATATTATTAATATTTAAAAACAATACATTTTTATAAATTATAATATAACTTTTATTTTATTTTTTCAAAATAAATTCATGTATGGTATGATAACATTTTAAAGCAGAAGTAAGTTAATTTTTAGCAAAAGTAAAGTTGGGGTTTTCAGTCTTTATTACCTTCAAGTTAATTTTAATCTTATTTTTAAATACGGAAAATAACCTTTCACTACTATAGTTAATACATGGAATTAATAAACATACGTTCAAAATAATTTTTATGTTAGGAAATGCATAATAAATATTTATTTTAACAAATGCTCTTTTACTGTTAACGAGGATTTTCTTTACAGTTATAATTATTGTCAATGGATTCAATATACACTTGAACTAAATAAATTTATCAACAAAATTATGTACATCTATTTCTAAGGTTAGAACTAACTAAACGCTTTTCAACTCAAATTTTTTTTCGTTTAGAGTCTTAATATTTGGATCATTTTTTATTAACTTTAGGTCTCAAATTATTATAAATTACAAAATACATATTATAGATAAATTATTCTCTTTATAATAAATTAACTTTGGGTATGTTTGTAGCACCGAGATATTTACTTTAAGTGCAATTAATTTTCTTGATATAGTATAATCAATTATGACATTTAAAAATGATGAAACCTCTTCATTTAAATAAAAATTATCTTTTAAACTTTGAATATAAATTATTAACGAATAGTTAAAAAATATCTGATTGTTGATTATAATTTAATACTGCTGCCATGAATCCTGTTATGAATAACGCTCCAAATACAAGTTAAAAGAGTTGTTTCTTGTTAACTCTTTTTATAAGTTATGACTTTCAATTCGAAATTTTTTCCATTTTCATTTTTAAGAATATTACTTAAAACTGATTAAATTATGATATAATCATTACGAAATACATTTAAGATATTTGCATCGGACGGCTATCAAGTTTCAGAATGTAGTTTCATCATATAATGTGTAATTTTCCCTTTTTAAGATTAATGGTTTATAATCTCCATCTATTCGCAAAAAAAAAACATATACACAACTTGAACTAATTCAAAATAGTTTACACCTCATGTGCAAGATTCAACTGAATTTACACCAACTAAATTAAGTGAGTGAACTGAATAAAATACAAAATCTGTTATAGGAGTAATATTTGTTATTTGTATTCGTAATAACCGTGGACACCATATAATTGAAAAAAATTTCATATTAAAATCCGAGACCCTAAATAATAAAGACCATAGTTACTTATCGTGCTTAATGGAAAATAAACCATTGCCAGTGACTGTGTATGAACAGACGACAGCATTTATTAATTTTAAATTATAAAAAAGTATTCAACGTGAATTATTGCAATTTTTTAAATATCGAATCAAGTAGGACATATACGAGGATTTTAAAATTTCATCATTATTTTGAACTTAAAATATTAAATCATTTTATTCGAAAAACAATTTTGAAAAATGCCAGCAAGTTATATTTAATATTTATAGCTCGACTTAATTTTATGAGTGTATTACGTATATATTGATGAAATTAATTAATTTTACCATAAATTAAATTTCACACCCTATAAAATTTTCTTGATTAAATTGATTTTTATAAATATCTAGCTCTTAAATAAAACATTGCCTTATTAAGGGTCTAATTCACAGAAAACTAATTACTAACACTTAGATTAAATTTTTAAGCCTTTAGTTATGAAATTTAAATTTTATTCATTTTAAAACATTAAAAAACGTAAATATTATTGATATTTACCAAATGTTATATTTAGCCCAAAATTATAGAATTTTTCTTATAAAATATTATATAGGTATATTATTAAAAGAAATTGGTACTTATTTTAATTTTTTCAAATAATAATTTTATAACATTAAAAAAAACGACATTTAGTTTTATAAAAATTGTATGTATCAACAATATATCGATTTTGCAATTTTTTTGTAGCTTTAGGAAGAGAAAATCAAAAAACGTATTATATAAAGTACTAACTAGATCAGCTTTGCGGGTCGAATTAAAAGACTGAAGCATGTTAAACTAAAATGTTTACAGATAAAATAAAAAAAATGAGAAAACATTTTAAAATCTATACATTTGTTACTTTATTTAGAATTTAAAATCTGATACTACACACGGACAAATATGCATAAATGCAATATGAGAGAAGCTAGAAGGAGCTTTTTTTTTTTTTTTTTTGAACCGGCAATACCCTCACTGGCCCGGTAAGCTTAAAGGCAATACTTCAGACCAGTAGCTAGAAGGAGCTAACCTCTACTGAAATAATTCTTGTATCAATTTAAAATTTATCAATTAAAAATGTTATATTTGTTTTATAATTATATTTGTGTATACTTTTTATTTATATGGTACATATATTTTGATTTCTAAGTTAAACTTTACTTTCTAATATAAAATCATATGTAGTTGGTATTTAACTTGAAAATTTCAAAGGGAAGACTAAAGTGGTTGAATACGATTGAGGATAAGAGGATTGCTGGTGTGTGTGTGGAGGATGTGGGAGATGGAGGTTTAAGACGAAGGTGGCTGACCCCAAATAGATGGGATAAAAGTGAGGGAAATGATGATGATTTAACTTGAAAATTCCACTAGTTATATTATTTATTATATTAATTATATATATAAATAAAAATTATTTTGAAATAATTTCAACAATTTTGAACTAAATATAATTTTTAAAATTTTAAAAATGTCTTATTTTTTACATTTAAATATTAGATATTTACAAATTTCAAAATTTCAAAATTTCAAAAAATGTTAAATAAAATATTTCAAATTTTTTTATAAATTTAGTAATAAGTAAGCTATATATATATCTTACTCATAATAAAAGCATACATATAATATATAAAATCAATTTGGGTACACAAAATAGAAATGTTTAAAGAAAATATATTTTAAGATCCCTTTGAAAAATACATAATTTATACAATTTACTGATCTTCAATAATAAGTAAATTATACAATCATCAATTTTTTAGATCATTTGTCAAAAACTTTAGAAAAGACACAAATAAAATGTATACATTTTTTTAGGTTTTTTATATCCCTACATATATTTTTACTACAATGTTGAAAAGGAACACTTGGTTCACTTCAAATTTTCTGATATATTTGAATTGACACCATTCTGCAATTGTGCTCTATACTCCAGACATTTTTGGTCAACTTTCAATGCATGAGTTTTGTTTTTCAATTCCTCGTCAATCAGTTTCACTTGTTCAGTAAGAATGTTGTACATAGCTCTGTAAAAAAATTAAATTAAATAACAAAAACTTTTGTTTATAATCTAAAGTTACGTATTAGTTAAAACAAGTATAGTAATGTATTTAAATACATTTATACTGTTTATACTTTTTTAAAAGTATTTAGTATTGTATTCAAACATATTTTTTAAATATATATTTGTTAGTGATCTGAAAATATGTTCTTAAATTCTTTAAATATTTCAGTTTTTATTCATTTTTATAATATTATATTGTAATTTAATATTATAATATATTATTTATATTATAATTAAATTGTAATTTGATTTTTTCTTGAGAATTTATTTTAAAGAACGTAATACTTATATTAAATTTAATCTAAAATATTATAATATAAAAATACATTTTGAGAACAATTTAAATAAAAAAATAGCTTCATAAATCCATTAAGTATTAAACACGACACGTGATTAAAATTTATTAAATGAGTATGGAAGTTAAAATGAAAATAGTATGTTTTAGAATATTTTAAAAAGTATGTATTTATATATTTTTCTGCAAAGTATTTAAATTTAATAAATTAATATTTCAATAACAAATATTACATATCTAAATAATATTTTGAAAATATTTTTTATAAGACTATTTAATTGTACTTTGTCTGTTTGAGCTTGTCAGTCAGAATTTGAGTAGTATGATTGAGTTGAAAATGTTCTTTGTGCAATCCGATAGTAGTTTTATCGAGACATAGTTCAGGTCCAACCCTGTCCAATCTATCCTCACACCGTGTCTCAACTAACTTTTTAGAATTCAACTTCCTGTCAAGAGCGTTTTCCAAGTTTTCAATTTCTGTCAAAAATTTCTTCTTGTCAACTACCATCTTTAACAATATTATTATGACAAATAAAAATTTCCCAGTAAACATTTTATAAGACACTTACATTACATTTTTGCCATTCTAATTCATACTTAATTCTTTCTGTGTCGTAAATACGTCTTCTAAGACCATAATTTACACTGTCATTTCGAGCTCGCAAATCGTTCTTGGTTTTATCTCGTGGAATGTACATAGTTTCACGCAATTTTTTTGAATTGACCAATTCATTTTCGATTCTTCGTTTTATATTATTACACTGTTGAAGCCACTTCTCGTATGAACTAAAACTATAATGCAACAATTTTATTTTAAACATATTACCTTGGGTGCATATAAAAATCTAGATTCCAATATAAATATTACACTTTACTATAAAACACGATAACTATCTTTTTTTAATATTATATATTTTAATATTTATTCTACAATATAAGTATAGTAGTTACTTTTGGAAAAAGAACTTACTTTTTTGGAATTCTCAATGGATCTGGTTTGAGAGAAATATGATGAGAGTGTTTTGTTATATCTAATAACTCAGTATCTATGTTTATTGTATTATTTTTATTATCCAAGTCTTCAGCAACATTAATTCGCAACTCTTCTAATTTATTCATTTGTTCCCATGCAATTTGACATATATCCGTCAACAATTTTTTCAGTTTTTCTAAAGTTGTTTGTTCCTAAACAAATGCTTGATTATTTAAAATATTTAAAATTATTCATTACATACATTTTTCAATTCAACAGATACAATATCATAACATAAATCTGCACCACCTCGTTCATCTCTCCAACTTAAGCAATGATTAGTTATCGTAAAATTCAAATTTAAAAATTCAAGAACTTCTTCAGTTTGATTCTTTTCGTTTTTTATGTCTTCAATTTCCTTTTTTAATTTTTGATAACATATATCAATTAAATCTTTCCAGCGTATTATTTCAGCGCGTCTGAAAAATATAATTTACTGATTTCGCTGCTCAAGAATAAAAACTTAAATGTACCTATCTATCATCTGACAGTTGGTGTAGTGTGTACTCCAAGAAGTAGTGACGTCTGTATCATTTCTTAGTCTGTGCGATTCATTTCTTAATTCAAATGCATTTGCCCTGTGATTGTCACAAGATTCTTTCAACTCGTATACTTTATAATTCCAATCTGACACTGCTACATTGGGTACTGGCTTCTCAAATGTAACTATGGACATTTTTTGTTTCGTAATTTATTTAGATATTTCTGAATAAAAAACTTCGATAAAACTAAATCACTGTAATAGATTTGTTTATTTTTAATAATCTTATTTCGAATAAGACAATGGCTTGATATAGAAGAAGGAAAACACATTTATTATGGTTTAAAAAGATTTATATTATTGAACACACAAATATACAATGTATTACAAATAATTCTATGGTTACTATACCAACAATAGCAGTACATTTATAATAAAATAATATGATAGCACATATTATAAGTCTTTATCTGAGTAATGTAAACAAATAGTGAAATCAAACTGTTACATAACATTGTTTTACATAAATTGAAAAAAAATATACATAATCATTAGAAATGTTAAAGTATAAATAAAAAATAGGTTTATTTTCGTTAATATCAATATTTATAATTTTATCGAAGATATTTAATGTTAATTTTAAAAAAATATGGCAATGTTTATTAATTGGATCATACTTTTTTAAATAATATCGAGATTCATTTTATTTATTATTGACTAAAATGTCAAATAAAAAAATTCGATGTAAGACAATTTACCACAGTATTATAAACTTATAATATATAATAAATACTTAATTAACTAAACAAATACATATTTAAAAATACAAAAATGAGATTATATATTTAGGCAGTTTCGTTTATAGATACAAGTAATTATCAAATATTCAAATTATAAAATTGATATCAGTCTTAGTTATAATATTTGGCTAAATGCCTGAGAATCAGTTATATGTGAACACAAAAGTACAATTTTAAACAATTTTGAAAAATATACACATGCAAAAAAAAAATGATCAGTTAACTATGTACATTAAATTTATTTCCTACTTTATTTGTTTAAAACATATTCAATGCTAAATCATAGAAAAAACAAATTCAATTGCTGTTTGAAAAGTATTAACAAAAAAATGTGTTTAAACTAGAGCAATTGATTTTATTTTTCGGAGTATGAAAAAAATATATATATGCAAGTACATATATATTATACTTATTATTCCAATAAATTATTGGAAAATATTCGCTATAATTATTAAACTATAAACATACGTTTCTTTAAAAAAAAAATACTTGCATTATACGTATATAATCATTTAAAGCATCTCAATAGGTTCATCGTGATTATGATTAGTCAAAAAAATTTCTGGTTCAACTTCGTCGCAACAATTTTCAGGACTATATTTGTTTTTCTTAGAAATCTCCTGGACATATGGATACATCGAGTGCAAAAAGAAAATTAAATGCAAAATATTTTTCATCATGAACACTGAAGCATTTTCATTGAACACAACCCACATATACAAACGAATTCCCAAAAATGGCATTTGAACCAATAACAAGTGCAATAAATTATAGCATACTGATTGAGGAAGACCCATTGGCTTAATATCGATGTCTGATTGGGATACACTGTACAGTATCCACAATGGCAGCATAAAATTTAAAAAGGCTGTAGCATAAATGAAATACTCAATGTACCCAATTTTATTGTTTGTAGATATGACAATAGATAGTAATTCAACGGAGTCAAAAATCTCTATAATCCACGTATTTGTTGGCCATTTTTCTCGGTCCACTTGCCGTCCAACACACTCGGCGCTTACCAACAGATAAAATACAATACCAGAAACACCAATAAGTAACTGAAAAACAAAAAATAAATAATCGCTCAAAAAAATACAAACGATATGGCATAGCAATAAGCGCTGGCTATGCTACTTAAATGCCCTACCTTGAGCATTTGTGGCCCCATGAAGTCATCGTAATCAACCAAACTTACAATCCGATTGGAGAAAATCACCACAGTCTTAGTGAACAAGATGATGACATACGCTGCCCAAGTGATGCAGTTAAGATAAACAGGATACTTGGGCTTGCTTTCAATCACAGTCCCCATCTTCTTACTACGTTTATACTTGTACTCTTTGTAACAGTTGAGGAAGGTGTGGTAAAACAGCAATGTCAACACAATGTTGAACACTAAGAAGAGCGCGTTCGGATATCTGGAATACCAAGTGCCTTCGAACACGATCAACACGTAATAGTCCAGACTGAAAAGCTGCAATAGTTGCAGGATGAATAGCGCACCCGCGTCCAAAATGAAAATCGTTCGCATTTTGTTCATGGCTGACACCGCGATTTCCGGATATTTTTGACAACAAAGTCGATTGGACAATATTACTATTACAACATAGAAAGGTTGTTAAAATGTATAATACAATTGTATTCGGCGTGTACGACTATGAGATCATTTCGGGACAAGAACAGCAAACGGGATAACGACGAGAAAGACGACGCGTGATACTACACGATACACAATATTAGCGAAATACCAATTACGTCGAAGACGAACGTTTAGCAATTCCGCCGACAGTGAAACAAAAACAATAGCTATTGCGTTATCGTCGTTATCCTTTATCAAACGGCGTGTAGTTGTTGCCGTAAATGTGTGAAGAAATTATTTACTATATATCTTATGGTCGTCGCGCCATAGATAACTTATTAACCGTGTATACCTCATAAATTATAACGCGGTATCCGTCCTTCATTCACACCATAAAGTGGAACGTTATTTCCTCTCCTTCCACCCCCCTTCGCCATCGGTAGTCGGTTTTGGCATTTGCACAAATGGACATTGCGAGCGAAGAATAACCTTCGGGTATTCGCTACGGCGTATCGTGTTTTGAAATTATCGTAATGAATTAATCGATTCGTCGAGTTTGAATTTGTTGGCGTTTGCCATTTGGTGGTATACCGATGTTATATTAATATGTTTCGGTTTTTATTGGAAAACGTTCAACGAGTTGTTTAATTTCTACGTTTAGTTTAACACCGAGTTTTTGTAGCATTCCACCATTTTTCACGTAATTCTTTTTTATAATCGTATAAATATATTACGCTCGCGAAATATAAATATCATCTGGAGGGTCATTTACGGCCAATTTGGGCGAATCTCGTATGGGTTTACCTGAAAATGTACACAACTTTACACATTTTCGTGGTTTCAATCGTTCAGCTTGAATTTTGCGCGACAGCGTTCGAAAGAATAATAAAAGATCCTTTTCGGCGAATTGTAATAAACAACAATGTTACCGCGACGTGAAAATAACACTCGGAATATTTTTCGTAAAATAAAATCGGTTCGGTTAACGTCATTATCGTGGAGAAGACTCGGATTAAGATTTCGAATATAAAAAAAGAATTATTTTACGAGGTATTTTGTGACGACGCTTTTCAATATAATACGAGTGACTTCATGAAGTCGTGTAAAATGACAAAATGACAATAAAACATGTTTAACCACACCAGTGTTAGGTTACCTACTAATTGGGTATTAATTATTATAAAATAATATACGAATATAATTAATTATTCTATATTGCACGTAATCAATGGACAGTCCTACATATGTGAAAATTCAAAGGGAAATATTGTCGTCCAAATTGTACACAATTTTCGCTTAAACAATATATCTTCTGTATCTTTTTTGTTCGTATGATACACACTAATTTACTCGAATAATACAAATGTTGCGACCGATTTGTCGGAACGGAAAGCGTTTCCAAAATACATCGTTATAAAACCAGTATGTTCCTTGTGCCGATTAAAATTTAAATATAACTATTTTGTCGAAAGACATTTTTTTTTTTTTTTGAAAAAATTGGACAATAAAAATTTTTATTCCAATTATACTTAAGTAATTAAAATAAAAGTAATTTGTATCGAAAATTAACTTTCTATCAACGATAAACGTATTATTGCATCATATTTTCATTACGTAACACTAATTATATCAATACATAATGAATCAAAAAATTTCGTTTACTTTTAACGTTTGGCATATTATTTATTTTGATATATCGTCGAATTTACTTTATTAAACACAGAAATTTGTATATTTAAAATTAGGAAGATTAATATAAGTTTAAACATATTTTATAATATTAAAGTTTCAAAAATTGTCGATCGCGATTATTTTTAAATGTTTGAATTTTGAAAAGCTACTATGTATATAGTACACGCCTATACACGACTACTTTTATCATATTAATCTTTTGAAACTTCTTTTTCAAGGGCGAAGTATCTGGATTTAATCTCAATTGGTATTTGGGTACCCAATTTTAGTTTAATTGGAGCGGAATGTTTTTTTCCACTTAGTGAAAGTTACGCGATTGGATTTATTTTTATTAATTTTAACGTGCCATTTTCTCGTACTTTAATATTTTATCGAGATTGTAAATTTTCGGAAACGCTATCCCAGTTTTCTTTATTGGAAACATTTACGCTCTATTGTCTACATAATCGGTGATTCATTGGTGTTATGATGAAGGGGTTAATCCGAAGTAAATATCTTGAAAATTTAAAGGAAAGATTGAAATAGAATATTCGAGTAACGCTAGCTTTTATTGTATTTAATCATTTCAATTACATATAATTGTATTTATATTCGGTTTGGAAATACCGATCTTATTATACGATTTAAAAATAATTATAAGTAATTTTTTATCAACTCATATTTATTTTCATTACGTAACTATTAATTTAACAAGTCACTATAATTATATAAATTAAATATTTTTTCCATAAGATAAAAAATTATTATCGCCTTTTATGACAATGTGTACGATATTCAAAATATTTATATTTTGTATTAAAATTCTAAGAAAAAAACATACGATATACAGAGGACTCGAAATATGTTTACATCATTTAGAAATTATGAAAACCTGTAGGTATTCCAAACTTGTAGTAACTATATAAATATGGTTAAAAAACTGAATAAACTTCGCAATGTATTTTTTTAATTTCGTAACTTACAAACGCGTTGTTGTAAACCTTGTAAATATTAGTAAGCTATTGTCTTTTATTGTAGTCACGATTTTATATATCTCATATATACCTTCCACCAAAACAAAAACTGAAAATGTTGTTTATAAGCGTAATTTGTTTGTTTGTAAGGACGTGAGTCATTTTAAAAAATATTAAACGGGAATGGAATAAATATAATTTGTTTGATATTTTACTATGTTAGGTCCTCGAATTGTAATAAATAACCAACGACAATAATCATTATTATTTCCCAATTTATTTTTTAAACGGCGATTATTTTATTTTAATTTATTTAAACGCATTTAACGCGATTTAAAATATTTATGCATTTAACTGTAAATTGTTTAGGCATTTGTGATAGGTTAATTTTAAAACAAATTATTTGATACATAATAATTCTTTATTATCTTTATAAAATATTTGCTTAGTATATTATTTTACATTGGATTTATTTTTATTGTTCTGGTAAAAATAACGTTAAAAAAGCATAAAACACGTTATTTAAAAATAATTTTAAAGATTAAAAATGTTCCCTCATCACTGATTTTCTATAATAGAATGTATGTAATGTTAATTTTTTTAATTCAACTAGTTACATCAATCAACATAATTAACGTATCTCATTTTATACATATTTATAATAAATATTTTAGTTGTTTATCAATTCATGTTGAGTGCTAGAATGTACTTATGTATGCATTTTACAAATAGAATAGGTGTAATAATTATGTAATCAATAATAATCGTTAAAGTAAATTTTTTGTTTAATTTATACATAAAAATAAAAGATATTTTGTAATTTGATAACAATACGTTTTTTGTTTACAAATATATACACGTAATATGTAAAATACATTTACCAATATACAACTGATATCTGATAGTAAAAAAATTGTTAATATTACAACTGTAATTTAACTAACCAATTTAGAGATTGTAGGCTTAATTATTTCTTTAATTCATTGTTGATTTTGGTGTATGATTTTAAGACCATACATTGATACAATTAAATATATATATAGGATAAATACAAAATTATTTTATATAACATAAAAAAGAAAAAAAATGTTTTAATTTTAAATAGACGATAAACACATTAATCATAGATTAAAATGACCCATCGAAAAGAAAAAACTAAATATTTCAAGTTGAATTATAATATACAAAAATTAAAAAAACAGTTTAAACACGGCGAACATTACATAAACATTTAGAAATGGTATTTTGGTACATTATGTGAACAATAAAAAACAAGATTATTTATGAGTCTTGATGTGAGAATAATATGATACCAGGAGATCAAACTGTTTATTGCAGATTTTACATTTTAAAATTGTTGAATTCTTTTTGAAATGTGTGCTATTTCGTTCTGATTTTCCATGTTGATTAACATGTTTCACGAAGTTTTTAAACTCTTTAAATTTTAGGCCGCAAATTTTACACAATAATTTTTTATTGGCCATGTTTAAATGTTCGAAACGATGCATTTTCATTTCAACAACAGACTCAAAATGTTTATTGCACATTTTACATACCAACGTAGAACCATACAGATAATTTACATCTAATTTATTTAAATGATTTTTAATAGAACTCATACAATTCATGGTCACCTCTTCTGTATAAGTTTTTGTATTTTTTTCAAAACTGTCTAAACTGGTTGAATCGTCGTTTAAATTTATTACGTCTATACAGTTGTTGGATTCACAATTATCATTTGATATCACAGACATACTAGGAGAAACAGTATCCATTTTGTCATTATTTAACCACGTTTCAACAACACGCGTTTCTTTTTTATTCGTATTCTTTTCAATTTCATCTTCATTCTTTCTTAACGCGCATTGAATATTTTCTTTTCCTTTATCTGTTGTTGTTCCATTGTTCATTTCAGTCTTTTTAAGTTTACTTTGATTATATTCATTACGCTTTTCATTAAGTTTCGATAACATTAATTGCAATTCTTCTGTATAAGAATATTCATTCTTATCTTTACACTGTTTAAAAAGAAACTTTAAATCATTTTCTAGTATTTCAATGTTTTGAAAAATCTCACTTTCTTTAACTGCTAATTTATCCTTTTCTTCTTCTTTATTATACAGTATTTGCTCATGATTTTTAGAAGAGTTTTGTAATCCATCAGTATCTTTAACTTGTGTCCATACAGTGTTAACAAGTTTCCAAAACCTATCAGTTAGAATTTTCATTTTGGAAGAAAAAAATTCTAATTTTTGAGTTTCATTAACATTATTGTTAAATTCATCATCTACACTACATACACTAACTATTCTTGGTCCTTTTAATTTAGCCTCGTCGCTTTCAGTGTTATTTAAATTGTTATCATCTTGACTTGAACTATCAACATCAACTATCACTGAGTTTGGTTTTTTTGGTCTGCCTCGTCTTTTTGGCTCAATGTCAACATTCTTTCTAGGCCTTCCTCTTGGTTTTTTTACAAAAGGCTCATCATTTTTATTAGAACTGTTTATTGGTTTTTCTTTAACTTTATTACGCTGATACACTATATCCGAATAACAATTATTACGAGTCTGTAAGGTGTTTAACATTTCTGGATTTAATAAATTCTTTTTTATATCATGAGCATGTATATCTTCCACAGATTTGGTTTTATTTTTTTTCCATTTTTGTTTAATATTTCTATTTTTATATTTCAAATATACAAGATTTGGCCCATTGTAAGTTCTAACACAAATATTGGTACTAACATGTGCCCTGTATGACATTTTGGAAGCAAACTTTTGACAACATTTTTGACAAACAACATGTTTACCAATAAAATCAAAATCTTTAAATGGTAAAAGTTTTACAGTTCCTTTTTTTATACAAAAGTTTTCATATCCAGTTTTTATACTGTTATTTTTTTCTAAAAGATCTATATTTTGATTTGATAAATTAAATTTACTTTTCTTCAAAATCTAAAAAAAATAACACAAAACATTAATAACATAAAATAATTATAATTAATTCAGACAATTAACCATATTTATTTAACATTACAAAATTTTAAATATATAATAATAAATCGAAATTATTTTATATTAAATATGATATTTGTTAACTATATTATCAACCGGTAAATTATTATTCTTATTTTTTTGAATGAATATTTACTTTGAATTGTAATGGGTTTGCAAATATAACATTCTTTTAAATGCTTTATTTTATTTCATTTACTTAATTAATACACATTAAACGTATACTATTATCTTATCTTTTGTTATTAGGATATTGATGGGATGAGAATACTTAATACATTTTTGAATTAGAAAATTTAGATTAGTAAAGCATCTGAAGACTGAAAAGTATCTTTAAACGATTAACCGTTTCAAGTTTTTTATTGACCTCGCAATGGGTATATAGAACAGGCACAAGAGAATAGAATAATTTATGATAATATGTAAAATTCAATGTCACAAAAAGTATTCATCTGGTTATTACAACAAAAAAATTATGACAGTGAATATACAGAAGCAAAAATGTGTTTAAAGTACTTCGGAATGAGCGAAAATAATTAATTCTTAGATAACAGACAATGACGAATATATTATCAATAAAAAACACAATAAAGTATAAACTTTATAATTAATTGATACATAGCACAACTGATGATATAAAATAATTTTCAATAAGAAGTATAATACACAAATATCAGCGGTTTTAATCATAAATCATATAAAACCAAATAAGAAGTAATTTATTACTACCAATTTTCATTAATTTAAATTATAATTTATGTATACACAAATATTTAATTATTATAATATCCGAGTATTGTTTGTAGTTGTATGATGTCTATTTATTTTACAAAATTTTAGGAAAATTATATTATCAAATTCAAATGTGAAATACACAGTTGAATGCAAAACAATTTAAAATTTAAAATGATTAAAAATAGAAATATAAGATAAAATCCAAGATTATTAAATAGTCGGAAAATATTGATAAAGTATGCAAAGTAATAATAATCAACCGTGTCATTTATGTTCTATGATTAAATATCAGACTTTACACAAAATTAGAATTGTAATAATTTAAATACAAATATCTAAAAGAATTTCTTTATATAAAAAAGAAAAGAAAAAATACAGATAATTGTAAATTATTGATGCATTGTAAGATTGTATAAATAAATGTATTTTCAATTTACAATTGATAAAAACAATGTTCTAAGAAATATTCATAATTTCTATTAGGTATTAAATTATTATCGAAATGTTTAAATATTACGCACATATATATTTTATAACTTGATTTAAAAAATGTTCAATAAAAATTATTTTTATAGTTTTTATTCTATAATTTAATAATATTCAAAAGTTCAATTATAATTCAAACAACCTTGTAATGTTATTGTCATGTAGGTCAATCATAAACAATCTAGGCTAAAATTAATAAAATCTACTCAAGTAAAATAGCGTTTTTTAAAAATAATATTAGTTTTTCCTTTGAGTATCTTTTAGAATTACTATAAAATTGTTTTTGAAATATATATATACATATAAATAATTATTTAAGTCATATCTGAGCTACACATTAGTTTCACCAATGTTATACAATTATTTTCAGTAGACTAACTTATAATTTACTCTCAATAAAATAACGATAAATCAATTATAATTACCGCGAATGAATCATTCTCAGGATCAACAGCCTGAAGATTTAATAGTTTGAAAAATGTAATTCTATTAAAATCCATTTCAGTCATTGTAAAGCTAAAATAAACAAAAAAATTAAACCGTTAAAAATAATATTACACTTAAATAAATTAATACAGTAAATTTAAAAATAATTATAAAAGTAAATAAATATATTACTCAAAGGCTTAAACCCAATAAAGAATTAAGTAACTAATTGACAATGATAAAATAAAATTCTTCGTAATAATCTTACATTTTAATTAATACAATATTCTAAATGTATTAAGCTGGTATTAAAAATATGCAATACAATTGAATGTAAAATTAATTATAAAAATGGTACATATTTTTCATAACATATTGAAAATAAATCATTTAATATTTAATTTATAGAAACAGTATTTAAATAATTAATGTACACGAATCAATTTTAAATAGATAAAAAACATAGATATTTGAATCCAAAATTCAAAACTATAGATGACTCAACAAAATATAAAATAATACGTAATTAGCCGTTCACGAGAAACGTTTCTTGAATACTATAAATAAATATTGTTGTTATTTTAAGTACATATTAAGGGTGTTTAAAATAAATTGCGAATAATTTTGAATAGTCACGAAATATAAATATTACCTATATATATATATTGACGATATTATATTAATAAATTGTGCTCGGTATTTTACGGTGTCTACTTTTGGGCATTTTTGAAACTATTTTAAACAAAAAATAACGCATTACGAATGAAAACTCCGTTTGAAAATAAAGAAATATAAATAAATCGAAATAAGGAGACAAATCAGTCTGAGCAGCAAGCTACAACTGACAATAAACAATCGAAAAGCAAGAATATCGATACCGAGCTGAACTATACGATCAAAATCGTGTATATTTTTACGATGTTGTAATGGATGGTCCGATAGCCGTTCGTTGTAAAACGTTGCACTACATATTTCGATCACGGCTTTGGTCATTTTTTCTGAAACTAACAATCACCTAAGCGTTTTCAGTACGAAAACCGTGGGTGAATTGTTCGCCGAAATTTTGACAAATATTTACCGAACACAATAAAGCGTTCGTTATTAGTAATTAAACGCCAACATCCGCGTAGTACAATCGATAAGACTATTACGTCGATTAATTTCAATGGTAAATTATACCGTACAATACAACCATAGAAATATAATACGGAAACGTCTGTCGTACTACCCTAAGTATCATTCAATCAGTGTGACCGTTGCGAGGTTTAATAAATCTCGCCATCTCGAGTCGGATAATTCGTGTTCCGCTGCATTTCTTCCAGATTTCCCATATACATTCGAACTACACCTACACATACGCGCAACACGAAATAAAAAAAAAACAATCTTAACAGGCATAATAATCTCAACAGGTACATATTCGATATCGTTGCAGCTCATTCTCTCTCACTCTTCCACGGTCTTTATTTGGCCCCGAAAACGCGTTCCCAAAATATGTGCATCTAGTTTTAATGGCGACCGAAAACGCATTAACTTTTTAAAACGAACGTAATTACTATTGACCTGAATGAGTTCTCACTCAAAGTGTCGTTAAAACGATTTTTTTGTTTAATTTTTACTCCGGAAATAAATACGTATGGGCTTTTTTTCCGTTAAACAAACACCTCTATCATATATATAAATAAATAAATATACATACATACGTACATTTATTGCTATCATGTCTTTTATAATATAACCGAAATAATATTCATTTAATAATAGACCGATTTAAATTTTCAAATAAAATATTTTGTACGAAAAGTAATAATAATTTGACTTAATATTTTAAACTTCACATATCGAGAGTCCATCATAAATATATTTATTTGATTTTCATAGTTACAACGCCTGACTGAGAAAATTACATACGTACAATTTTTAATTATATATAAAATTCATTAATCGTATTCCTAAAAATATACGTGTATTAAATATAATAGAATGATAAGTGGTCGCGTCGATAAAATAAACATTTAAGTTGTTACAGCATATGTACACGTATATATTTTGATCTATATCAATAATATCGATCAAACCTTATTAAACGACTATTACAATATTTTATTTATCATAATAGACTTTAGTATGCTAATAATACCAGAATTTGTTTAGATCGTTTTTCAATTATCTAATACAAACAATTACTTGTATTAATATAAATAGACACTTCTATAAATTCAATAAGGTCGATAAAAATATGAAATCTCGCGCGAGTATATTATTACGAAAATAATTTTGGTATTTTGTTATACGTTACGAAATTTTTTTTATATTCTATAATTAGTTACTACATAAATTAATGTTGGTACGCTATTAAACAAATTAAAATTTAACAATACTATTCTAATAACTTTCTTTATTACTCGAGTTTAATAATAAAAAGTACGTAAAACTCTCTTAAATATTTATTTATTACGATTATTGAGTCATCAACTAAATAGGTATGACATAACTATATATTAATTCATGACGTCTTTATAATTTTCATTTTTCGAACTAAATTTAATAAAACGGATTTATCTATCTATTTTGATTTTACGTACATAGAAAAAAGTACAAGAATCATAACATATTTCATACGCACGGAAAGAGAATACGGAACGATATTTTTCGTGATTTGTTTGGATTATTATTCCATTTAGCAATTATCTGTCATCATACCTATTGATATTTATACGCAAGCTGTGGCTATTATTCTAATCATAGTAATTAATATTTAAAAAAAATTTTTGTAATTATAATTTATATATATATATATATATATATAATATATATTAAAAAAAATATATTATCTCG
>JAIPRN010002055.1:0-35274 GCA_025469175.1 Geopemphigus sp. TES_GeoC_2020 | reverse complement strand
TGTGTGTGTGTGTGTGTGTGTGTGTGTGTGTGTGTGTGTGTGTGTGTGTGTGTGTGTGTGTGTGTGTGTGTGTGTGTGTGTGTGTAAGTGTGTACAACCGTGCGCGGTTCAATGAGCTTGCGGCCCCGAGGAGACAAAGACAAACAGGATATAGGCATACCCTGTGTGTGTGTGTGTGTGTGTGTTGGAACGAGACCGCGACCGTTGTCGTATTGTTTTTATAAACGCGCGCACGCGCACGCGGGCGCGTATAATCTCGAATGGTAGATAAGTATGTACGCGCGTAAGTATAGATGTAAACGACGGGCGCGCTAGTGTGCGTGTGTTTACGTTCGGTTTTTTTTTCTTTTTTTTGTTTTTTTTTTTTTTTGCCCACGAGGTGCCGACACGAGTCACCGCGATACGAACGAATTATTGAACGAGACAATTATCGCCGTTTAAGTTCGATTTCGCCAGCGCCAAACTGTTTACCCGAAAAACGTCTTGTCCTTCCACACACTCGTCCTCCCACCAGCGTCATCTCTCGCGTTTTTATTCGAACGTTCCGAAACGCCAACCGACCAACCGACCCAATTTGTTCGGCCGATTTTTCGCCTCCGCCGTTCGTCGTCGTCGTCGTCGTCGCGAGTCGTACCCGATCTATTTATCCGGCCACGTTGTTCGGCCTATTGTCGTCGTGACAACTTACAGCGACCACCGTGTCCCGGAACCGCCGCCCGGACTCCCGGTATAATATTGTATTCGCGATAACGTATCGCGTACCGGTTAAATAGAACGGGAAATAATATTCGTTTTATTTGAGCGTTGTTGTTCTCGTGGTTCTATCGAAATATACGAATCGCCGATAATTCGATCCAGCACCGACGCGACCGGAAATACGATTATTTCACAAGACGCCGACGTCCGACGGTGTACGGATTGCGAAGCGGTAAACGATACGGACGCGCGTAATAAATAGGCGCGCGCCGGACAAAAAAAATCACCGTGCGGTGTACGTTTGTTTTCGTCGTCGGTTCGTGCGTGCGTAACGCGGCGTACGGATTTACGTAGCCCGTACCCAATATTCTCCGGGAATCGACGTCGTTTCGCGCGCAACGAGCCGCGATCGATTTATCGACCGCCGGTGTAATAAATAACGCGACCGGCCGTTTGTAGGTCAGACTTCGCGCGGTCCGTACGAGCGGAGGCGTACCCGCGCGGTTCTCCGGGATCGGCAGCGGCCATGGTAAAAAACGCGGTACGTTCCGATTAAACGTTTTACGCGGCCGCGACTGGACGCCGTCGAATTTTGTCCGACGAGAAACGTCGCGATCGAACGCCGAGGTCCGTCGGTCTATGGAAGCCGTTTGTCGATTTCGTCGTACGAATAATTATGCGCGCGGTGGCCGTTTCGTTTTTTCGGTTCCGAGCGGCGTATGAAAAGTGCGTTGGCGAAACATCCCGACTCGACCATCCGTTTAGTTATTTCGGAACCGGAAAACAATTTAGACGCCTGCAAATCCGTACTATTAATAGACCGTCACCTGGACGAGTTTCTCCGGAATATATACATATATATATATACTCGTATACGAGCAACGCGGTAGACTTGAATCGATTAAACGTCGAACGATTTAAAGTTCAACGTTACCCGTAAGAAAAATTAATAATAACGACGCCGCGTAGGAATCGATTAAATTCACGCGCGAGTAATTTATCCGGATTGGCCGTTTCGGTTGGTCCGATCGATTTTAATTTACCGCCGCGCTCGTCTCGTGCAACTGAAAAATGGCACACGATACATTTTCGTAAGTGTGTATTCGTGTGAACGCATGTGTGCGTGCGTGCGCGCGCGCGTGTGTATTAATAATGAAAAAAACCGGAGAAACGAACGCAACACACCCATACACACACACACACACACACACACACACACTCGTATTGGTGTACGGAGTACGTGAACAGCGCAACTAATTAAAGAGTCGGCGGCGGCCGCAGCACGCGCATATTATATAAGAAATAGATAGATCGGATCCACGTCTCCACGCGGACCCTGTGTGATCCAATTTATTTTTATGGCCCCGGTGTGCTTAAGCTTAAACGCGCGCGTGTACACATACTCGTATACGTGTATGTGTATATATATAAAAAAAAACCGAGAGAGAAAGAAATAAAAATGGAAATCGGGCTCGGCCGGTCCGATTAAATTATCGGCAATTTAGTATAGATTTTCGTTTATTTTTTTTTTTTTTATTACGTTTTTTTCCCTCACGTCGTCTCGTCTGTACGTTCAGATTATCCTCCTACTCTCGCCACGGTCCGGCACACGAAACGAAACGCCGCGTTCTTCTCTCCGTGTCCCGGGACCGTACGCGTTCGTAATTCTCGAGCATGTCTCGATAGAAATCGTCCAAAACGTTTCGTTTCGTTCAGCCCGTTTCCCGCCGTCCGTTTTGGACGCGATTTTCGTCCGTCGCTCTCGAAAAAGTAAAACGAATCCCTCCCGAACATGGCCCGTTCGACGGTACATTATTAGCGAGTAGCGGACAGGGGCCATGGCCCTCGGTCTGGGGGGAGCGTCCCGCGGCGAAGGATAATGTTCGGGTGTGTCGTATCGTCCCGACGTGAGATCGTCGCGCGCGCGTTTTCCGCGTATTTTCGTTATTTCACACGCCCCGTTACTATTATATTTATTATTATCGTCGTCGTCGTCGTTGTTGTTGTTGTTGTTGTCGTCGTCGTCATCGAGTACGTCGGTAGGTTTTTTTTGTAATATTATACGTTGTAGTAGTAAATAAATACATTCACACACACACACACATATATATAAATATCTACGTGTATAGGTACTCGAAACGTGAAATGAAAGGACACGCTGAAAAACGCGGGGGACCACCACCTTTTCTGTAATCCTTTCCGACGAACGCGCGCTGTCGTCACCTGCTACCGCGGTTACGTTAGACGCGCGTCGATACACGAACAACAACTACCGTCGGGGGTTTTTGTCCGGCGTACTAAATATATGTACGGGCGTATAGAGTTTTTTGGTCAACGAAACACTACCTCCTTATTACGCGCGGTATTTCGTTTCCACGGTCAACGGCCGCCCTCCCCCCCACCACCTGTTCGATAACCGTTTCCCCTCGTGCCCGTTTAACGCGACGTACGATTATTCGCGATCCGAACGAAACTCCGTTTTGGCGACGACCGACTAGTAGTCCCCAAATAAGTAGTACAACCGCCGACTGTTGTTCGATACTCGAGACGATAGCGACGAACCGCCGGCGTAACGATTATCGTATTAAACTCTCGTCGCGGCGAATTAACAATCCGAAACGCAACGTTATCGGTCGGCATCGACGAGTACGTCGCCAAAATGATTCCTGCCGATTGAATTAACCGAAATCCCGCCGACGTGGTTTTCGTTACGAATAGTATAACGTCCCCGCCGTTCGAACGGATCACGCGGTCGCGACGATCGACGTCGTAGTGATCGCGTGAAACGGCCGGACGGAAACTTGGAGAAAAATCCGTTCCGTCGTTTCGAATACACGTGTACGGTATATACGCGAACGGACGCTATTTAAATATTTCGACTCGATCGATATTTTACGGAGCGCACGCGCGCGCGCTTCTTTGCATCGCCATCGCCCGCCGCTGCCACGACCATAGCAGGAGCAGCGACGTATGTCAACAGGTTTTATATATATATATATATATATATATATATATATAATAGTCGATAACGATCTGGAAACATCGCGCGTTATAAAATAGTTTACGTCGATCGATTAACGACGTTTTACAAAAGGGGAATACCACCTGTATATTTATGATATTTTTCTCGACAATTTTTCGCGCCTGTTTTGCCGGCAATTCCTCCAGAACGTATTCCGTTCGCGTAGTTTCACGCCGTAACGTAAAGGCCGTTGTCGAAAATAATAATGATATATATATATATATATATATATATAACTAAAACGAATCGACCGTCTCTTTTACGACGATACGTTAATTCGCGTCCGATAATTATACCGAACGTTCGAACGTTTCGGGGTTAGTTATTCCCCTCCGAGCGCCGTCGGTTTATAATTATCGTAAATTGTACAAAAACAAAAACGATCGTCGAAAATCCGATGAACGAACGCCGCGTTTTCGAAAGGATTTAATAACGCGACCGTTGATCGTCGCGTTTCGTTTAGTATGTGTGGCACGTTCGTAACCGACCGGTGTCGGGTTTCGCCGTTTTTCCTTCCCTAACCGTCGGCGACGATGAAAATACAATCGTAACTACTAAAACGCGTTACCGTCATAATACACGGCGGCTTTTTCCGATTCGAAAAACTTTTCGGACGTAATAGCCGAACGGTTTTTCGTTTTGTTTTCGCGATCGGGGTTTAAACTATCACTCCTCCCCCCCCGGTAGTAATATTATATGCTTAAGGCGAGAAGCAGCGACGGCCCGAGTTGTTGAACCGCGCGAATTTTACGACGACGAGCTGAACGCGGTTGTAGTTTTACAACCGGACGATAGCGCGTATAATAATAACGTAGTACAATTATAATTATAACATTCTTGCGACGTATGGTGCGCGCGTTACGTTATAGCGCAAAATATAACTATACACGGAACGTTGTGTAATTAAAAACCGGTAAAGGTTTCAAATTGATTTTTAATCTTTGGCGTTTTATTGCGGCGCAATATAAACGAGCGCGTCAGGACGCGTCGTATATCGTTTTGGGATCGATATGTATATACACCGGACGACACATACACCGTTGTTATTATTATTATTATACGTATATTACGAGAATTTATATTATATACAATAAATTAAACGATTAACGTAAAAAAAAAAATAAAAAATCGCGCGAAACACTTTATAATATTCGCGTTAAACGCGCGATTACGGCGATCGTAAAAACAACGACGCGCCGCGACAAAAACCGTGTACGATTATTATTATTATCATCATCGGAGAATTCCGATCGAGGCGATTTCGTTTATTCACAATTTCCGACGTCGGGGACGTCGACGGATTTCACCGACGTGTGTATTCAACCTGGGCACGTTTCTCGTACCTAAACCGTAATCGCTACCCCGCGTACCGTACAAAAATATAGTTAAACCGACCTAATTGTCGGAATCGTTGCCGCCGGCACTGTCGTTGTCGTCGTTGTCATTGTCACCGCCGCCGCCGCCGCCGCCGTCGTCGTAGTCGTCTTGGTCGTTGTCGATTTCGTCGAGGTCGGACTCGAAAAGCGACGACCAGGTGCGCGGAGGACTCGAATCGACCGTCTCGTGTTTGATCGCCGACGAACTCAACGGGTTCGTCCGGTGCTGGTACCGTTGTTGCTGTTGCTGCTGCTGTTGCTGCTGCTGCTGCTGCTGCTGCTGTTGGTGTTGGTGTTGGTGTTGCGTGGACGACACGACCGCCGCGGCCGCTGCCGCCGCCGCCGCCGCCGCCGCTTGGCCGCCAATGAACGGGAACGGAATACCGTTGGGCTGGTAGGGCACGGGGAAACACCGAAGGTCGGGCGTGACGAACGGCTGGTACGCGGAGGGATACTGTAGCGCGTCGTTAAACTTGATCCGGGCCAACAGTTGCAGCACGCCGATTTTGAAATTGATCTTTTGCTTTTCGTTCATCGTCTTGACGGTGGGCAATAGCGACACCATGAACGACAGGTCGCCGTCCAGGTGGCACAGCGCGTCCGACGCCGACTTGCCCGCCACATTGTTCAGCGCGTCCGCGTGATACTGCACGTCCTGCGCCGTTTCCTGTTTCCCTGCCGTCGTTTCCGCCGCCGCAACCGTTTCCGCCGCCGCCGTTGTCGCCGTCGTCGTCGTTGTCGTCGTCGCCGTCGTTGTCGCTGTGCCCGTTGTCGTGGCTGTCACGACCGTCGTCGCCGTCGCTTGATACGCTCGCGACCGTGACGACGTACCCTCTCCCGAAGTACCCGCGCCTTTTCGCGTTCGTTTTTTCGGCTCGCCGCCGGCCTTCGGATCCTGGATGAACGGTATCAGGAACTGCAGATGATCGAACAAATAGTACTTCTTCCGGTGCTCCGGCGGGCCCCGGGACTTTCTAGGTTTCTTCCCCTTCACGTCTTTGACGAACGAATCTTTGATGTTGGTCCATTTCTTTTTCACGTCGGCCACTGCGAATAATAAACCACGACGGCGTTATCGGCGCGAGCCCGGAAAGGACGGATGGATACGACGGGTAGAGAATAAACGTTCTTCGTATTCACCGATCGTTGTACGTACCTCTGTCGCGTTGATCGAAAGCGCTAAGCCCGCGCCAATCCGAGTACAGGTTTTCCGCAATTTCCGTCCACATGTTCGTCAACACCTCCTTGTTCAGGTGGTTCACGTCCGCCGTGTCCCAGATGCACGACCGCCGGCGTATTTCGTGTATCAGTTTCTCCGTGAAGTAAACCATACCACCGGCCGACAATTTCGCTCGAGTGGGGTAGGTACGGGTTGGGGAGGTGATGATGGCGGCGGCGCGGTATGTGTGTGTGCGTGTGTGCGTTTGTATGTGTGCGTGTGTGTGTGTGTGTGTGTGTGTGTGTGTGTGTGTGTGTGTGTGTGTGTGTGTGTGTGTGTGTGTGTGTGTGTGTGTGTGTGTGTGCGTGCGTGTGTGTTTGTGTGTATCTGACGAGCGTAGTGCGCGCACGCCCGTGTACCGCCGTTGACTGCGGCGGCGGTGCCGTCCGTGAACGGTACGAGCCGAGCGAAAACGGCAACGGCGAGCCGCCGGTATCCGCCGGACGGGCGCCCGGCCGTTCGATAGAACGTGCACGACACTTATCCCCGCCGTCCGGGAGGGTCCGCCGTGCGACTGGAGCACGCGAGGGTCCTGGCCCGGTTGACGGGTGGCCGGGCGGGCGGAATGGTCGATGAGTGAAAGAGAGTGTGTGAGTGGGAGAGGGAACGTGGCGACGGCGACGGCGGCTGACGGTCCGGGCCGTGTCGGTCGGTCGGTCGGACGGACGGACGGACGGACGGACGGGCGGGCGGGCGAGCGGACCGATAGACGGGCGGGCGACCGCAGCCGACGGTGGGGCAAAGGAAAACGCGCGCGCGGCGGCGGCCGGTTTGACCGGGGCCGCTACGGCGGATGCCCGCGTTAAAAACATCCGCCCGGTTGATTCGTAATTTTTTTTTCGCCGTTCTTTCCAGTGGTTCCCAAAGCGCGCAGCCGGTGGCACCCACGGGCCCGGACCGGACGGTTTTGCCAACCTACGGCCGCGGCGACGGCGTCCGGCGCGCGCGCGCGCGCGAGCACTCGCCCGGCGTTCAACCGCCGCGCCGTTAAAAATCGCCCGGCGACCGACGACGGAGAGAGGGGAGGCCGTGGTTAGTACGACGGCGCTGTTATTATCGTTCGGCGACGTCCCCGTTTTCGCTTCACCTCGGTCGCCGGCTGACGACTACTACTTCGCGCGGCGGTTCGTTCAGCTCGTCGTCGTCGTCCCGTTTCGCCGCGCGTCATTTTTCGCCGCCACCCCTCGGTTCGTTGCCGCTCCGCGTTCTTATCTATCGATTCGTTTTGGCCGCCGCCGCCGCGTCGTCCCGTCCACAGTCCCTGGTGACACCTCACCCCCTCCCTTCACCACACACACACACACACACCCCGTCGGTCTGCCGAAGGTCAATAGCCGTCCGCGAATAACCGACGTCGGTTGACTTTCGATTTTTAAACGCCTCGGCCCACATCGCGAAAATCCTTTGAAAATCCGATTACCGTATTTATAGATAATACGCGCGCATTCGGTAGACAACACGAATTTACGTGATTTCGTTCTGTTTAGGAAAATCCCTTGTATCGTAACCGTGTCACGCGACCACTCGACACGCCGGTAAGTGGAATATCTTCCGGTAACGAGACGAGTAATCGATCGAACGTGTGATCAATGACTTAATTTTAGGACGACTGTCGGTTTTTTTCGCGCGGTCTACGCGAATACGAGACCATTTTCGTGTCGAACGTCGCGTTCCGTTTAGGGGGTAATAATTCGCGGACGGAAAATCGAACGGACTACGGGCTCGTCGGCAATTTCGTATTAAACGTCCATCGCTCCTGTAACGAGAACTACGCGGGAATAGCGCGCACGATTTCGGCTCCGATCGCGCTCGGTAATTTGTCGGTCGTTAGAACCGTAGTTTTCCGTATTGTCGCGTTCCCGACGACTCCGGGCACAGGACGCGCGAACGGTTATTATACCGAAAAACCGTTCGCCTATTGGATGTTAGGTAACGGAAACGTCTCGGAAGTGGCGCGACCGTTTCGTAAAAACTACGTCGTCGTTTTACTACGAACCGTAAGGTGTGTGTGTGTGTGTGTACACGGATCGTCCTATTGTCTTACGCGATACGCGCGCTCGTTGGTATTTTGGTATACGCGGTAAATACCGCACGAATATCAACGAACCGTTCACAAATCGGAGCTGATATAATTTTTTTCGTGTATATACGCGCACGTGTGTGTGTATGTGTGTGTGTGTGTGTGTATGTGTACGCGGTGTACTGGCGCGATATTTATGACATCGGGATCGTCGGGTTTGGCGTGTGTGTGTGTGTGTGCGTGCGCGTGTTTGTACGTGCCACGGCGCTTATTTCTTTTTATCGGTACACGCTTCTGACTTGTCCGCAGCGTCTCGCGCCTAATTGGATTCTTTCCGTTTTAACACCATCATCCCCTGGTTATACACGCGCGACGATTAAGGCTCACGTACAGTTTTATCGGTTCGTAAAATTCGCCGCGTGATTTTCCGGGTCTCGTTTTACGACGAAAACAGCCGTCGTCGATAAATTACCGTACGCACGACGCGCTCCCCTCGAGTCTATTGGATTCGGTAATTTATGTACCGACTGACTACGCGACACATAAAACTAGACGGTCCGTCGCGGGGGGAGGGGGAACGAAAAATAATCGACGTTTTTATTTTCGGTACGTTTTAGTAGCGTAATGCCGCGCGAACCTTACTTCGGACGTCGTCCGATCGGTACGCCCATAGAGGTACCGGTCAATTACAAATCGTCCACTCTACCCTTCTACACCCCAACCACCGGTCACGGTCGTCGAACCGATTTTCGGACGTCGACGGCGCACGATATTTATCGCTCGCGCGCGACACGAAGTCGCGAAATCCGTACGTTCGTTTCGTAAAACACGCGCGTAAGAATTTTCGCGTCGCGTGCACATCCCTCGCTTTGCGTACGACGTAATCGTATTGGCGAGTCGACCGAATAATATACGCGGCAAACAGCGGGATAGGAACGAATACATTTTTCGCGAGGCGTTCGGCGTAGGCAAAACCGCAACGTGCCGGCGTTCGGTGTCGTCCGGACGGGGCGACGACGGTTTTCGTGCATATTAACGTCGCGTCCGGAAGGAGCTGAAAACGAGACCGAAGACCGGCGCGTACGAACGCGATTGCCTATTCCGCCCGTCGTTCGTGGGCGTGCGCGCGTAAATATATATTTATTTATATATAAAAAAGAAACAAAAACGTCCCGTCGGCAGAGGCGTTCGACGACGACGACGACGACGACGACGATGGCTTCGGGTCGAATCGTGCGACCATTGTCACCCGCGCAACAGTGCTCGGCAGAAATACTCGATACGTGTATACGTATATCGAGTCGCTATTATTATTATTGTTATTATTATTACTACCGCGCGCGCGACGTCGCGTCTCGGGCGGCCGAAACGAATATATATATATATACATAAACGTAATGTATACGGAAGAATAGAATAGAAAAAAAAAATGAAAAAAACGCGTACGTATATTATTATTATAAAGACGGTAGAAACGGAGCACGACGGCGGCCGTCGGTCAAGGGACGAGTGGAGGGAGACGGGGCGAAGGTATATACTTACGTGCGTGTGTGTTCTATTCTCTTGTTTAAATACTAAACGAGCACGACGACACCTCTGGAAGTGTCGGTGTTTTTTCGCCGTCCATGAAATTCAAAACAGCCCTCGCACCATTATCACGTTCTGACCCGTCGCATCGCCGAGGCGTTACAATATACGTGTGTGTGTGTACGAACCGGCCGTATAATCGCGGCCGTGTCCGTCCGTCGCGCGCGTGTTTTTATTCGCAACGCGCGTATTCCCTTCGGCGTACGTTCGCGTATTTATTTTACGCGCGTTTGTACCGCGCGGGACTAACCGGAGAGGGATTCTTCGCCGCCGTGCGTTTTCTTCTTGTTCTTCACCTCTTGACCGGAACGCGCCGGCCGTAATATAATCTATCCGGTCGAACTATTTATCGGCCGTCCGTGCGTACGTGTCTACCAACGGTGCGCGCCAATCAAAAGGGACGACCGACGCGAATTCCCGCGTTATCGTTTTTACCGTTTCGGACCGATTCCTGGTTTAATTTAGTACCAACGCACGCGTACACCAACATATGTATATGGGTACGCGTGTATATCGTTTGACGATTCCGGCGGGGGGGGGGATAAGGGGCGTGAGAGATCCGTTCGTTTTTTCGAAAATCCAATAACCGTAACGATATCGTCGTACATGTTCGTGCGGCGTACGACGGCGTTCGGTACACACGCTCCGAGCTCGGATGATTCGTAAAAATCCTACGCAAACACAAATCTCCCGTGTTATATATATATACATATAACCTATATACGTGTGTACACGTTATGACGTTACGACGCGAGACGGCGGCGCTAATCTGTCAGCCGGCTTGACGTTTATTAGACGTGTTACATTTTTGTTTTATTGTTCCGACGAGCCGTTTCGAATCGTCCTAATCGAGTGTGTGTGTGTGTGTGTGTGTTTGTCCCCGGAGTACGTATAATAACGCCCTTCTAGCGCGCGTGTAGTGTAGGCAACACACTCACACAATGACGGAAACGTGAACGGGTTTAGATAATTAGCAGAAACGAAGAGAGTGGACGGGCGCGCGCGCGCTCGCAGCGGCACCGCCACGCGCGGCGAAACGGTATAATAAATTATAATAAACGCGACCGGCCGACGAAACGGATTCGTTTTATTTCACTCGGCGCGCGTATTTATCCCGTGTACGGGAGGCCCCGCGTACGTGTTACTTAAGATACGACGCGGACGTGTCACATGCGCGGTGCTCTTTTTCCGACGCGCCCGGCGACTAACGCGATTTACACGCGTATTTTATATTACGTCGTCGTGTCCGTTCGACGTTACTGTTCGATCGGCGCGCGGATACACTCGCTACGATCATCGGAATAAGAACGCACCGGGCGGCTGACTGAAATCGGACCGAGCTACGTCTCCTCTCCGCTGACCATTGTGTACGGTACGTCAATAATACTCCGCGTAATAGCCGCGCGGATCCTGTGGTCGCGTAACTAACGACATCAACCGTTAATTAATATCCAATCGCGGAACGTCTGCCGTTCGACAGGGGAGAGGGGTGGTCAGAGAGTTTCTCCGGTGACGATCGTTCGGACGCGCGGTGCGTTCTTATTCTGAAAATTTGTGTATACGGGCGGGGACGGGTCGGAAAAAGTCGCCTAAAACGTCGATCTTTTTTCCGTCCGACGATCGCGTCGATCATCTTATTCAGATCGCCGTAATACGAGTTCAATAACGCGTACGGTATATAGCTCGCGCGTAATACCGATTTAACGATATTCGCGCGCGTCTTATGTAGTGTATATATATATATGGTATTAATACGCGAACACGGTGTATACGTGAGTATAAATCGTTTTAACGTCGGAACGAAAACGTTCGGAATTAAACCGCCGCGCAGACGACCGACCACACGCGGGGTGGTCGCGGTGAGTAGCGCGTTTTTTATACGAGAACGTCGTCGTCGTCGTCTGGCGTGTATATATAATATATATATACGTACGTGTATAGTTAATAAAACCGTTCCGAGATTGGCCATAAACCGCTCGAGAATAATAATAATAATATGTCTTTGGTCGCCGCGACGAATCGATTACGTTCGGAGCGGCGGCGGTGAATCGTTCTCCGCGCGCGGATACCGCGGCAATAACGATCGTTTCCGTACGGGACCACGACAAACGTGTACGATTTGACGTTCGCTTTTATCGATCGCCGCGATAATGGACGTGGCGTTAAAAACGACACACGGTACGTAACCGTTTTTCTCTTGGAAACGGAAACGTAAAAAAATACGCGAGCACGGCGGACCGGGACGGTGACGGTACGGCACGTACGGTTGTAAACAAACACGGGCGGCGGATCGTCGTCGACACGGTCGTTATTAGACGGACACACGCGCGTCGTCGATTAACGTCGACTTTTCGTTTTCGCGTACCGGGCGCGCCGGTAAAACGATTGCCGGCGGCACTAAATCCCGTCCATGTCACACCGTCGTCACTCGCCGATTGATTTCGATAACGGTTTTGCCCGAAGAACAACAATCCGTTTAGATGCCACCAACCACACACACACACACACATCCCGTCGTCGTAGTACCATGAAACGCACGCCCCGGTTAGGTTAGTAGTCGTACGGTATTTACGCGGACAGGTCTTCTCAACGGGCCCGCGCGTACGCGGTCATTGTTGTCGTCGTCAAATTTCGTCGGCATACGTCTCGTTAACGTGACGAGCGCGTAAACGGACGACGACGAATAATTATTAGTATTTCGGGTCACGGTTCAATTGTCACCGGCGACGGAGCCTCTCTCGTCCCTCCGCGTCCGCCGTATTCGACTACATTCTCACTTCATTACGGCCGCGTTTTGAACGAGTGTTATTATCGTCATTATACGACTCGTACGCACAGCTGCTAGTTTCGCTGCCGTTTCTGCCGCTGGTCCCGGCGCTGCTGCGAGCAAAACAAATATTGTACGTATATACGTGTACGGCGGGTACGAGACGGGCTCGGGTGGTACGCCGCGCGGTAAGACACGCCATGGACCGACGAGTTGATTATTATTATAATACGGCGCGGGCCCGCGGGATAGGGTCAAAAACGACCGTCTCTCCCGTGTATTTGCTCCGGACGCGAGAAGATTCGGACACGGAACCGGTTGTGTATACGTACGCGCGCGCGCGCGCGTATTAATATATTATGTACGTTATTTTTACCGATCGATTATTCCCGAACGCGCGCAAAACGAATAAATCGCCGTCGTCGTATCCGCGCGTATTTATCGTATATTACCCGGCGCGACGGGCGTATATAATATTTCGAGTGACACACACACACACACACACACGCGCGCGTAACGTATAAATATCCGCGACTGGCCGCCCGACGGCGCGGTAGTTTCGCAATAAATTTCAATTACCGGCGTGTATTCGCGCCCGGTATATATTCGTGTAGGGGTAAGTACCACCACCGCCGCCGCCACGGGCGGTACGCGTAAACTTAATTGTGCGAGTCGGCCCCGTTGTCTCGTCGTCGTCGTCGTCGTCTCCCGCGAATCCGTCGGATCCGTCGCGTTTTTTCGACCATTTTTTTTTTGCTTTATTTACCCCGTCCTATGGGCGATATTCTTTCGTCGAATATTCCGCACGGTTGTCCCCGACGACGTCGTCTCGCTTTTGTTTTACACTATCGCGCACGTACGGTTACGTAATATGTCGGACGTCGTGGAATACGCCATACCGGGGGGGGGGGGAGGATGCAAAGCGACTTTTTCGAAACATCGACACGTTATTCCGACGATTTGTATTGTCGCGAGTACACGGAATATATAAACGAACTAGACTCAGTCTTTTTTTTCGCCGGAAATTTCGTACACGAGACTTTTTGTACGTTTTTAACGAGCGGTTAGTTTCTCGCAAGTATACTATTACCCGTGCGTGTATCGGACATCACACGTATACGCACGCACTTACTCGCCCGAGTGCACGCGCGCGCACGCACGCACGCCCGAACACGCGCACACACACACACACACACAACTAGCATGATTAACTGGCAGAAGGCTACCGGATAGCCTGATGGATTGCCTTTATAACCCACGCCTCTGGGTCGGCCGTCCGCCGCCGCCGCCGCACCGTCGACTTCTAACGCGGCCCCGGTGCGCTGTTGGTCGGCGGCGGCTATATACTCTTCTAACGCTCCTAGGCTGCCGCCGTGTACTCGGAAAAATGTGACTTTTTGGGCCCCCGGACTCCGGTGTCGTACACGCACACGCGCCCGCCCGTTCACCGTAATTCCGTTGTTAATGAGCACCGATCTATTGTATGTGCGCGCGTACGCAATCTATACGCGTATAATGTGACCTCACAACGTACACGGGGGTTTACACACACACAGGCGTATAAGTTATGTTATTATTATTTTCCGCCAATGCGAGTAGGACTAGTATAGGTGGACGCGAGTTCGCGCGCGCATGTCCGTTTGACGCAGTTAATAACGAAAACGGGCATGTGAAAATATACGCCATCGTAGCCGCGTGTACATATATATACACCGCGCGCGCGCGCGGACGTCCGAATCGTTTTCACACGATTATTCATCGCGTCGGATGCAAATAACCATATTAATATAGACGAGTATATTATATATATTATACGTACGGCGCGTCGTACGCCACCGCCGCGGCAGCATCATCACTCTCCATCGCCGTGCGCGCGGTGTCTCTATACGCGCGCCCGCGTATGCCCGTTCGATCGGGGCCGCCCGGTGTTCCGCCGGACGAATCGACGTTTAACGATTTCCCGGCGCGGGCGCTCCGTACTTACGGATCGTCGTAATTACGCGGCGCCCGTCCGATTTTCCGCTCGCCGGCCCGTTCGGTTTTCGAGTTATTATTCCCGTTTTTAGCCTTCGGGTCCGTCGGACACCAACGACACGCGCGTATTTATTATACGTCTCTCCCACCCCCCGCCGCCGCCGCCGCCGCCCACGTTCGGTCGCACGTCCGTCGAACGCGCAATAACGCCGATATTCACGGGTACGCGCGCGTCCAAAAATACACCGACGTTGATTCAGCCGCGTGGTGTCCGGGCCGGTGGTACCCTCGACCAAAACGCGCTATCGCGTGTCGCCGGTGGTTCGGGGTACGGTCGAACACGGGACAGACGCTCCGGTGGCGTCGTCGTCGCGCGCGTTGTTCCCGTACCCATCCTACCTCCCTACGTCACCATTCACCCCCCCCCGACGTAAGCGCGTATTTGTAACGAGAATAAAAACGATAATACGCCCGGCGCGTACGTACACGCCGCGTTTACCGTACACGATTACAATACGCGCGCAATAATTAAAACAATAGCTCGTACAATTAACGTATCTGGTCGGTTACATACGTATAAATACGCGTGTGTACGCGCGAACCGACTGTATCGGCGGCGGTGGAGACGACGCACGCGTAGAAGAGTAGACGGCGGCGACGGCGGTCTCTTGTCTTTGTCTGCGAGTCGGGTCAACCGTTTTTGCATTTTATTCCCATCCGACGGCGCACGTATTATTGCGTACCCGTACTTACATATATATATATATATATACACGCGGTATATTAAACCCTATCTGCTCCGGTCGTCGCCGCAATGGCAGCAGCCACCGCCACCGCCGTACCAGCAGCAGCAACAGCGCCCAACACCCGCAGCATCATCCGACTCGCGTTTTGCCTCCGCCATCTTTTCAACGTCTCTTTGTCCCACCTCGAACGAACGCGCGCGCGCGCGCGCTCGCTTTACACGCGCATTATTTCTAATTCTTCGGTTACACGCGCGGCGGCATTATAGATTCCATTCATGTCACTTCGGTTATCCAACGCGCGCGCCCACTGCGGTAAATATACTGCCGTAACGGCGGCACCGGAGACAATTGCGTTTAAGTGTATATATATATCTACTTATCCGTGTGCGCGTATAAAGAGAAAGAGAGATATACCTCGTACATATACACCGCGGTCGTATAAACGCGTAAATCTCGTCGCAAATTTCGCGCGTATACGATAAGCACCCGTTAACGTTCCGTGTTACGCGCCCGCCCGTGTTTGTACGTTCGCCGTCGGCCACTTTGTCAGTGAACCACGTATTCCAGCGAATCAAATAGCGCACGATATATATAAAGAAATATACGCGCGGCGGACAAACCGATAGCGATCGGTAACGGACGGATAATGTCGCGAACGGTCCGTCAGACTTTTACAATTAAAACCCGCCAGTGGTCCGTACGTTTTAATCCCGCTCGTTTTTAATCCCGCACGACCGTCCCGTTTTGTCCAGCGACGGCGACCCGTACGGGTCTACAACGTCGAAACCGGAACGACTTCGTGTGTATTATACCTGTACACCGACGATTCGCTGGTATTCTACGAACCAGACGGGATATCGTTACAATCGGTGGTCCTCGGCTTAATTAAAATGATAGGCGACACTCGGCTCCAGTTGAATCCGTTGGCCGGGAACCGGCTCCGAACGATCTCCGCTATAGAGTCGTAAAGAAAGAACCGTACGTGGACGGCGAAACGGTACATTTTTACTTCACCGGCGCAGTTCCCGACCGTTGGTGGTCCCATCCGTTTCGCGACGTCGTCTCCGTGTATCTCTACCGATTCCGTACGGGTTTCTCCCTCCGTTTCGGGCAACGAACGGAACGCGTCCGGACGTCAATCCGGTCGGATCGTTGCCGGACGTACACGACACGCGTAAACGTCCGAATTAACCAATCGGCTTAGCCGAACAAGTCGGTATCCAACCGTCCGTCGAAAAATATCTCGATCGATAACAGAGATTGCTCGTTTCGGGCGTCCGATTTTCGTCCGGAATATAATTTCAGGACGGGACACCGTGCGTCCGATGTATACGGAACGCTCGCGGGGACCACGTACGTACAACGCGCGCTCCGTGTATTACATATATATATATATATACGCGTTATCGGGCCATGTGCCGGTTGATCTTCCGCGTGTGTAGAAAGTTTTCGTAATAGGAGTCCCCGATCGAATTAACCGCGCCGCCGTCGCGCCCGAGATAAATAACGTAGATACCGACCGCTCTGGCCCGTAATTCTTTTTCCGTGCAAATAATCCGACGGCGCGGGCCGATATTTTTAATTAACAACCGATCGGTTCCCACCTCCCTCTCCACACACCCCAGCCGTACGGTCGTATTGTAATGGCGCGCGCGAACGGAGACCCGCGGAGCTTCGTTTCGTAATTAACGAGAGAACCGCCGCCGCACCCGTGTCCGGGGTTAGCGTATTTATACGCGGACGCGTGTGCGTAAAATATACGTGTACGTACATATATACAAATACGCGACGACGAGAAACGGCCCACAAACCTTTCGGACGACTTTTTCACACCCGTTTCTATGTTGTCGATCGCTCTAACGGAGCCGTTCTCGTCCGCGTATTGTCGAAACCGCAGTGGCTATTCTCCTATTACGCGTCTCGGCCGCGCGCGATCATACACGTAAATCGTATAAAACGTACACGCGTCCAGAAACCGTCCGCCGCCGGTGTGCAATAGTGTGTGTGTATATATATATATATCTTGTTCGGGCTAATGTGTCGTGGAAAATGTCAAACAAATTGATTAATCTCGCACTCCATAAAACATACGATAGCACTTTAAGTAATATACGAACGCGCGCGCGTGTGAACGTGCGTTACGCGCTCGTCTCTGCGCGCGCGCGCGCGTAAAACCGAAAGACGGAAAACGAAAAAAAACAAAAAACAAAAAACACGAAAACGATAGAAATAAAATTTAAAATAAATAAAAAATCGTCGGCGATATTACCCGGCGGAGACGATATTGCCGCGGCAAATGGATGTTAATAAATTTGAACGGGGAAAAAAATCGATTCGAGACGTGGCCGGAGTGAGATATTGTAGTTTTTCGATCATTAATCTAATGTCACAGAGGTATTTTTATTTAATTTTTTTTTTTTATTTCGAAATACGTATACAGTATACGCGCGTGTTGTGTACGGCGCGCGAAGAGGGGAAACGAAATAATACCTACGCACGTGTGTGTGTGTGTACTCGTTTGTGGGGAAGGATGGGAGCAACGGCGGTGGCTTACGAGAGCCGTAAGTCGGGCTCAAAACTCTGATTTCGGAGACACTGGCCGCGCGTCACAAATGAATACGTCATTGTCACGCGCGCCGCGGTATTTATGCAGAAATAACGCCTCTTCTTGTAACGACGCCGCGGTTTGTAAATACGTATATATTACGTTCGTAAATTACGCGACGCTTCGCTTAACCCAAGTATAATACGACGCGATCGTTATTAAATTTGTCGTCCGCGCGTGCCGCGCCGCCATTACGACTCTACGTACACACGCCGAATCATATAAATACGACGCGGTTACCGAAACGAACGAGACCAGACGGCGCTCTCCGCCTCCGCAGAGGAAATTCGACAATAGTCGGACGTTCGCCCGGTCGGGCGTGACCGGAACGCGGGTATGGGTTTACACCACGACTACGGAGAATGTCGACGGCGGCGAAACGAAAACTCGCCGATCGAAGTACGACTAATATACGCCCGAACGTGAAAACGGCGTGTCGACAACGACCGAAAATCGAGTATCGTCCTTCTCCGGCTAGATTTCGAAGAGGTATATTCGGATTTTATATCCGAAAACAAACCGAAATCGACGCGTCGTCGTCGGGATTCGTGTAATCCGACGTCGTAACGGGAGGAAATACGTCTCGAAATTTAAGTGTTTCACCGCCCGCGTCGTTTATCGCGAATTACTATCGATTTTACGGGCAGCGCCGAACGCGTCGGAAACGTTTCGAAAATAAGGCACGGTCAACCCCCCCCCCCGTCTCGGCGTCGCCGGAACGTTATTTCGAAATAACGACGGGCCTAACGGACAATACGGTTTTGCCCGGTCCGTGTTTCCGTTCGGGGTGGTACGCGGAGCCCGGGGAGAGACGGGTGTGTCGTCGGGTTACCGTCTGGACGGAAAAGCCGCGTTCGCGAAACGCCGCCGAAAACAACGGCCGGCCGTCGCGTTGAACGACGCGAGAAAAAAAAACAACCGCTGGTCGGTGACACCGGCACGGGAGCCGTATTCGGCCGAAATACGCGTGTACGAAAATCGTATAATATATTACGTACGTGGATACGACTCGAGCGAATTTACGACGCGCGTCCAAAAACAAAACGGCGAAAAAACCCGCGCACGCCGAATATATATGTATGTATGTATCACGTACCGCGGTGGTAAACTTCGGAACGGAGATCGCGACGTTTTTAATATTTTGCTTTTTTTTTTTTTGGAAATTGTCCAGTGCGGCCGCTCTAATGATTTATCGGCACCGGCTAGTTATACCGTTTCGCGTGTACACACACACACACACACACACACACTCGCTCGTGTATCTCGTTGTCATTTTCGGCGCGCGTGACGATAAATTAATACGTACGGGAAAAAAAACGTAATAATAAAAATACGCCCGTTTCGCTCCGAGTGAATATAATCGCTTTTTTCGTATTATTTAAACACGGCGCCCGTAAATCGCCATAAATAATAATATTAATAATTCGTTCCCCGCGTTCGACGACGACGACGACGACGGCGACTCTTCCGGATCGCCGTACGTGTGTAACGCGGCGCATATTATTATGTCGCGGTCGTCGTCGCCCCGGTGCACCGCGTACTCGTAATATTACATTCCGACGTCGTTTCTCATTTCACGCGGACGCGTTGGCCCGAGAGCGATTTATGCGCGCGCGTGGTTTTCACGGGATTTTCGACGACGGCCGCCACCTGACGATACGTTCGTGCGCCAAGCGGCGATTTCGGCGGCGTACACACCGACTCGTCCGTCACGTAATATATTTCGTCGCGCCCGATCGTTAATCTAATTGACGCGTTATTTATATATATATATATATGCCCGACGTTTTGGAAAGAAAGGAAAAGCCGTTTTGTTTAGAGTTTTCGTACTATCGGTGAAGAGGGTGCCTAGTGGTTTCGCGCTTGCGGCGCAGCTAGTTTCGCGGGTTTATTATTAATACAATAGAAGAGTCCAAACGGATACTTAAAAAAAAAACCGCGAAAATACATAAACAAAATACGAAAAATGGCGAAGTAATCGATAAGATTTGTCGGTACGTACCCCGCTTAGGTTTATTAAAAAGTCGGTCAAGGCCGTGAAAAATCGTTTTCACCATCGCGGAACGTCAATTGTCGTCGACCTAAAACTAACTTTCTAGGTACAATATTAAAGTGGATTCCGTTTGATCCGGACAGAGTCCCGGTCCCGTCAAGCGCGGATTAACGAGCCCCTGGCGTAATAAACGATAAACGCTAGGCCGATCGCCGGGTCCAAATCGGTGTCACGTTCGCCGTAAAAATCGCTCCCCGGACGAAAAACCGGCGTGACGCGGCGAGGGTTTCTTCGGTATGTACGAGACCCGGTCGTTTTCGTCGCGCGCCGGGAACGAAACCGGACAAACAAAAATGTAGTCGCGTCTCGTACGTGTGACGCGTTCCGTATTTTTTACGGGGCACCGCCGACGTCCGTGAGAACAACGGTATAAAATAATAGTAAAATACTAGCCGCACAAACGCACGCGCGCAAACACATTATTAAGAACACATATAATACGAGTTATCGAAATGATTTATAGCGACGGGAAACATTGGTTTTTTTGCCGTGCGTAAAGAACACTTCCGATAAATGATTTATTACCCGTATCGCGGCGGCTGTGTACGCGCGGCAGTTTCGGTTCAATAGCGGTCGGGTCCCTGCAGCTCGTTCGTTCGCGGCAAACAATAGGCGGGCACGATTCGGTGGGATCGGGGTGGTGGTGGTGGAGGGGGGGCGCGTGTTGCCCGTACACGAACGTAATTATTACGTCGATCCTATTTCGCGATTTCCGACGTCGCGTGATTTGTCGGATTTATCGCCGGGTCGTTATTGCTTCCGCCGGGATTTTCGTTTCGTGAAAAATGTCCGCACGCCGCGGCGACCTATACTTGGCCCCGACGACGACGGCGATCAACAGGTCCTTCGCGCACCGGCGAATCGGGCGGCCGCGTAGCCCGAACTTACGTTGACTGATGGCTACTCTTCGTAACCAAACGGACATATACTACACGCATACACACACACGAACGACCTTCCGACAGGTTTGATCCCCTCCGACCGACCGGCGTACAGTTATTTCCACAACAAATCTCCGCCCTGTCGCCGCATTCTTCCGGATAATTACCGCGTACGCGAGTTTCGTGCCGGGTTCGTTATATGTGAGTGTGTGTGTGTATATATGTATTTGTGTGTGTATATGTATGTGTGAATGTGTATATATATATATATTTATAAAGAAACGAAATATTTAAAAAAAAAAAATGGAAAAGGAACGTAGAAAAGATAATACTCCAATAATTACAGTTATTCGATGAGAAAATGAGATTTTTAGAACTAGTGTGTCTGGTCCTTGGTCTCCGCCGCCCAACTGTCGAATTCATCAATCGACGACCCGTCCGTTGGTTGACGTCCGGTTATCCTTACACTGGTCGTACTTGCGCGCGCGCACGCACATACACGCGCACGGCGTACTTTTGTTGTATTATTTCCGCGGTAATACCACGCTCTGGACACTCTTAAATGTTATCGATAATATTCTATGATAATATTGTTTCGATATTTATCAGTTATCTATTTTGTGATTTCACGTGTTAACGGTCAACCTTTTAAATTTATTCTATTCCGCGATACTTATTAGAATAAGCGAATTATCGAATCGAAAATTGATTTACGAATAATTTGTTTATTTACAAAAACGTATTTTTTTACGTGGTCATATTGATTTTCCTCCGGAAAGATGGCGTATTCGTTTATCAGATTTACCTTTACTTCTCACATAATTCATTATCAGTGTCCATTCTATTCTATAGTAATACGCGGGAAGCGAGAGAAAACTACGGAAAAACGGTCGCTCTAGCGCTAAAACGGTCGTCGATAAGCGAACGATATCGGCGTTTTATATACCTTAGGAATATCCGCGTGCACTACACCGTGGCCCTCTTTCCCACCGTTCAGGCCGACGTTCACGGCACGCGGACTAAGCGTTTGTATCCCGTTCGCCTTATGGCAAGTACGGCGGGCCCGCGTCGCGAGACCATTTTCGAAAATGTATTTCCGTCGCCGCGCGTAAAAAAAATCTACGGCGCGACGATGAAAACCGAACGACGCGTCCTACTTAGTGGCGTTCGGTGGCGAAAACAAATAACGACAACCGCGCGCGTCCGGGGAACAATGAAATTGTTTTCCGCTCGTTATTCGTGCGTTTCGTACGTACGAGCGCGTCGATTCGAAAATTAAACGACGCGTTCGTCTCGTTACACGTGTATTGTGCGCGCGTGTTCGTGTGATTTTTATGGACGGACGTCGAATGGCGGCGTGTACGACGGTTTAACCGGGGAAAAAAAAAACAGACCACGAAACCCGAACGTTCGCGTAGGTGTACACACCGGTGCACACGAAAGTCAAAACAATGGTAATTTTATGGTTTTCGTACTTAGCGCGGAGACAAATACGAGTAACAGTCAAAACGGTTATAAAATCGACCGGTGAAATATCGCCGCGTCGTAATAACAAACCGCTTCTGATAGTCCACCGGCAACGCGCCATTGCCCGCGCGATCTACTCGTATTTCCCTGGAGTTTTCCTGCCCGTGTAACGCTCCCTTTCGCCGATCAACCCGCAAACGTCACTCGCCCCCGTCGAAGGGTCGTCGTGTTTTCAATACGCGCGTATAGTGCACACACTCGTGCGTCGCGAAACACGACTACAGCGGCGGCGCGATTGTATATTGTAATAGCTACACGCACCCGTGGACGGTCGGCGGACGCGGAGTAGATTATGAAATTTCGCACGGTTAATTTGTTTCCAATGGGGTACCCCTCGGCGTTTTTACGCCGTTTTAATAAAACACAAAACCCGTCGTACTCGCGGGCGGCCCCGTACACGCGCACGCGCACCCGCCCGCGTTGCCCTTGACGGTTCGCCCGCGTCTGGTGTATTACGCCGTACAATTGAATCTCCGCGGTACAGGTATGCGCGTTGTCTCTTCCTCGCGAGTCCTTCGGTTCTCTTCCTCCTCCGCGCCGACACAATGGTCGTTCCCTATTGTCCGGCGTACAACACAACGGTCGACGTATAATAATAATAATAATAACGACGACGACGCGGAAAAAAAGAAAATAATACGTACACACGGTACGGGGACGTACCACAATCATAGTTAGACTGCCCGCCCCAATGGGTGCGCACTGGACCGTTTACTAACGTTTATCGACCGTTCAAACGCGAACAGTCCGCGCGTGATTACGTTACGGACGTTCGTCGGCGTGTACCCCGGGCCCGTTTACGCGGGCTCGCCAAATACATCGGCCGAACGAGAATACGCGTACAATATATACCTTCGGTATCGTACCTAAACGGTACTAGCCTCCCGTACACGACCCCGACCAACCACCTACCACACTAACCACTTGGATAGCCATTTTTATACGCCGAACCTATGCGGCTGTACGGCCGTTCTCCCAGCCCCCCCCCTCCGCGCGCGCGTGTAGTAATTTCATTAGGCCGGCAAAAGACTGGTCGAGACGGTTGAAAACGTAGCGCTACGCGCCATCGTGACAGACGCGCCCGTGCCACTTATACCGACAATAACCTCCACTGGGCTACTGCCCCTCCGGACCAAAACGGATAAACTTCCAACGCGAAATTTCCAAAACATCCGTCGTCGGTTCCACAACGTAAATTCGGACTCGCGCGTCGACGTTCGCCTCCCACACAGTGGTGTAAAGGTCCCCTGGCACTGTTGGTCAGGCCTATTTATCGGGGCCGTCCGCGTCAACGCCAGCCGCGCTAACCGGTACAGCCGATGTACGACGGCGAACGAGAGAACGAAACGCTCCGCGCGTTATATCCGTCGTATTTATTACATACCGGGCCCGAAGTTCGCCGATTTTCACCGATGCTCCACCAACCGGCCGTCCAACGTTACATTAAATTACCCGCCGTCGCGTATACGGCGGGCGGGGTGTGAACGGCGCGTTCAATTTAAACTAGTCCGCGCGCCGCACGCCTTACGTGAAATTACGTTATACGCGCGCATATACAACCGGACGATATCGCGTTTTCGTCTGGAAATTATTATTATCCGTTTTTTTTTTTTTTTCGGAATTAAAAAACGTCTAGATGTCTTATCATTTAATTAAACCGGGCCGCCGTTTCGGAAACACCGCCGCCATTCCCGTTTCCTGTCCGCGTATATTGCGTATTATAATAAAAAGCGTGTAGTACACGCGTATGTACACATAATGGACACTACCACCCGCGCCGTCCCGGCGTATAATAAATCGTAATCGTTATTGTCGGTTAAATACGTGTGAACGCGAAGGAGTTCGGGACGGGCGCGTCATACGCACGGGGAGGCCGTCGCGCGCTATAATAATATTCGGCCGTCTCGCCGACGCGTGTCAACCGCTCGAAATCTGTCGAAATTTACTACGCTAGTGTCACACTCCACTCTTCCGTCGTCGTATCGTCTCCAATACGGCGTTACTCCCGTACACGCAAATCGCTCAAATATATTTTACACGACGTCACGAGACCGTATCTCGTCGCTGGTCATTATACGCGCGTATAATCGTACTTGTAAATAGTATTTATAGATATCCGTTAAAAAAAAAAACACAACGATAAAAAACGCGTTTCTATATAGCTTTGTTCCTACAAACGCGCGTACACCAGCAGCGCCGCCGCATAGAAGGAGAAGAAAAACAATCCGCGCGCTTTATTCCCTCTCTTTCTCTTTACGTGTGTACACGTAAATTATAACGAGTCGTTATATTATATTGTCTACGCTAAGAGACGTAAATCCGCCGGCGTACCGATTTATATTTTCCGTATCGAAAAACAAATTTCAATCGCGCCGTATAAACGTGTTATTAAATCGCGTGACGTATCACCCATACGCGCGGTACACGGGCAATTTTTTTCCCTTCTCCGGCGGCCCAGACGGGAGTTTATTAAAAATAAGAAAATTATATTTTTAATAACGATTATCGGCTTCCCCCCTACACACACACACACACACACACACACACACACACACACACACATACATACCGTCACCAACCTTCTGTACACCGCCGCACCAACTTCTCCCACCTATTATCACGTAATCGCCGCGCGGTAAAATCCGCGCGCGTTGTTCGATCTTATAAAATGGCAGACTATACTCCGACATAATTACCCGGTGCACAATTAACAATATTCGCTTTGATTGGTATCTGTTCGGAACGGGTTAGGTACACACACACACACCGTGGAGGCCGGTTCGTCTATTCGTATACATTTATGCAATTACAAAGCTGATTGAAAAACAAAATGTCTTCCCACGTTAAAAAAAATATGCCTTTTTTTACCGCGTATATATATATACACTGTACGTGCAATTTCCTTAAAAATACCCGTAACGTTATGTACTTGCTGTATTTATGCGTATCTAAAACGCAATCCGATGTGATCATAACAAAACGCGTGAATCGTATTATATATATATATATATATATAGTATAGCCGTGTACTTTAAAACATTTCTTAACGTCTTATTATGAAAAAATTAATTATAATAATAACAAAATTGTTTTTGTTTGCCGACGATAAGATCTGTTTATTCAAACAACGACGAATTAAATAGTCGCCGGTTAAATTATTTTCTACCTCGTGCGTGATCTTCGACAGAATTAACGAAATTAAAAACAACGAGTTTATACCGTACGTAAGTACGCGTAATTTATGTAACTATTTTTCCGAATAATACGCATATTAAAACGACTATCCTGTTATTAAAACGGCGTGTTAAAAAATAATTATTCGTAAAACGACGTCTTTGTATGAAAACACTACGGGTAGAATATCATTTTGTAAATGGTTCGCTAATCGGATTTGCGCGTTGTGTCGCTGGACGCGTTTATCGACCGTTTCCATCGTAATATTGGGGACGCCAGAACGTTCCCGTCCGCGTAATATTTATCTACCTGTCGTCTAGCTTGATCGAGCAACAACGGGTCGATCGCGAATTAGGAGGTGTAAGTGGACGGCGCGTTTTTTCGATACGCGCGAAACGATTCCCGTACGACCGTCGTAGTACCCGCCCTTTTTCGGGTTAGAAGGAGGTGTCGTAATAACGAAGTAATTTTGAAACGCCGATATACGGCGATTTCGTATTAGTTTTTTTTTCCCCGTAAAAATCGGTAGAAATACTCTCCCGCCGGTTAAACGTTAAAAATATTTCGTTTCCTTCGTCGTAATTCACGAAATACGTTTACGATTTCGTCGACGCGTCTCGAGAGTCGAGCTCTTCGTGAGGACGCGCTAGGGTGGAAACCCGTAACAGCTCGGCGCCCCCACCCCCACCCCCAATCCCCAAATAAATACGCCACCGGTTGTGCGCGGAACAACAGCGCCCGACAAATACGTACGACGCGCGGCCGCCGTCGGCTGTGACGGTTGCGCGGGCGCGCGCGGTCCGCGGTGTACCCCGGCCGTGTACCGCCGCCACACCGTATCCGCCGACCGGCCAATAGCCGTCCCGGAATCGGGTCGGCCGCCCAATGGACGGAACTTCGGGTCCCCACCACGGTGGCACTAATTACGGGCCGACCGGACGCGCGATTTTTCATTAGGACCCGCCGCCGCCGCCGCCGCCGCCGTCCGTCCGTAATTACGCGGGCGCGCGCACCTAGCACGAACGACGGGTGGGGATGGAGAGGAGTGGCGACCGCTCGGGTACCGCCATTTTTCCGATTTTAATTTATACGGGCGCGCTCGCTAAATACACGCTCGTCGTCGTCGTCGTCGTCGTGTCCGCGCGCGTAAAATCCCTTCGCGCCAACGGGCCGGCCCGTTAGAAAAAAGGTAAATCGCCAATGTTAGTCGTCGTCCGCTAAATATAATTGTTCACGAAATTAAAACCGTTCGAACGGCGGCGGCGTACGATTTACGCGCATTCGCCCTCCTATATGCTAACGACCGTAAATCGACCGTCACCACCATCGGTGAGGGCACGGCGGCGGGCGTTTTCGTCTAGAAATTCGGCGGTCTCGCCCCGGCAAACGGTTCCGCAACAATCGTACAGGCGATTTTCGTCCGGCCCGATTTAGACGTCGACGCGTTAAACGTTTCGGCGGCGACGGTGCCGCGCGAAATACCGCCCTCCCGTCCAGCCCTCCGAAAACGCGTGCGTGGCGGCCCGCCCGCGTTTTTCGTTACGGCGGGGATGGGCAACGAGTAGACTTTTTCCGCGAGCTTTTATATTTTTATATACCTTATCGTCTGGCGAAGACGATCGTCCGGCGGTTCCCGTGTATCGCGCCCGTTGCGTATATACGTACGCCGCGGCGTAAATCATATTATAAAAGCGCGGGAGGCGATAATAAAATACGCGAATAAGCAGTTTATAAATCCCACGTGCGCGCGCACCAACACTCGGGGCGCTGCGGACTCGACGACAATCGAATTTATACGTTTTCGATATCGATATTTATGTATATATTGTGTTTGTGTGTAAAGACGCGTTTATTTTACCGTAAGTCTCGTCGTAAACCGTGGTCGGTCAAAGACCGCGCGCGCGCTCGAACTCTAATGGCACAACTGAACGTACACGCGTCGTAGTGTCGTCGTAGTTTACCCGATGAATCGTTACGGCGCGTTTTGTAATCCAATGTATTTATAATGATTCGCGCCGTATTCGAAAAACGTAAATTACCGCCGACGAATTCGAAGTAACGGGCGTACGAACGCGTACGTTCGTCCGTTACGAAATTACGTCGATCGCGTTCTATATATGGTTTTTCAACCACCGAAACGAGAAGAACGTTTATTACGCACCGTAAAAATACGCTCCGGACGCAGCGACTTTTTTTTTTATATCCTCGGCCGCGTCGGTTATATATTATCGGCGACCTTTATCGGTCGTAATAATTAAACCGGCGCGTTTTTTCGACCGAAATATAATACAAAGGGGGACGACGACGACGACGACGACGACGACGACGGGCTTTCGAAACGGGATAGTTGACGACGACACTTTAACGTTTTCAAATCGTCCGCGACTTACACTCGTAATCGAGCGCTCGTCGTTCGCCGTCTAGCTCACGAAATATACGTGCAAACGTATCCGATCGATTGACCGGCGGTTGGTCGCGAACGGATAACGACCGAAACACGTTCGAAATGAACTATTACGGAAACACCACTAGGATGATGGGCAACCCCAGTGTTCAATGTTACGCCGGTACGGTAACCGCGCGAGCGGTTCGTGAGAACGAAACACGGTAGGCGTGTAAGCGTAAGCACCGTCGGCCGTTTACCGAACGTACGGATCGGAGCGCGTCAAAAACGGAACACAAAATGACGGCGTGGTCCGATTAGGTTCGGCGCGCGTGTGGACCGGACCATGGAAGAAATAAAGGCCGTCGCATTCTTCGCCGTAATTACGGGCTCTAATGTATTCCGGACTGGCCGTGAAAAGTACCAGCAACGCGCGCGGCACGTACGTCGTCCAGATACGCGCACGAAACAACGCAAACCGCACGCCCGTAATTACGGTGGAATGATATTTTCGTTTTCCGACGCGGCGAGTACGTCTATATATATATACATGTGCGTGTGCAACGTGTAGACCGCGTATTGCGGTCGGCAATCCCATTGTTTCGTATAGGGAATTTAACCGCGATTATTGTTCGTAGAGGGATAAGAGCCCCGCGACCGTCCGGGGAGAGCTCGACGAATATTCGTGGGTAAACCGTACGAATTTCTCGTCGAACCTAACGGACGGACCGCTTTCGTAGCGACCGGGCGCACCGGTAATCGGTACCGCGCGATACGTCCCGGAATCGAACAATCGCCGAACGGAATCACTCCGTGATTGTACACGCCGTTCTACGCGGTGATTCGCGCGCGCGCCGGTAACAACGACGGGAATATTTTCCGACGAATTCGCCTCGTTGTATATGTACACACACACGCGCGCGCGCGTATTTACAACAATTTACCTATAAAAGACGTCGTCGCGCGCCGCGATAATTACCATTATATTTCCATACGCATATTTTCTCATCGGCGAAAATATTTTCATCGGTCGTCCTCCGCCCGTCGCAAACTGACCCTTCGGGTCGAGCTATAATAATCGAAAGAACAATGAACTAACCCTCGCGCGACACCTTGCGAACCACATTGTCTCTTATATATATATATATATACGTGTCCTCCTTTCCCCTTCGTCCAGATCCCATTGTCCGCCGCGTGCGACGCGATTTATATATATATATATTTCTTTCTTCTTTTTTCCACATACATTACCCTTTTTTCAAACACACGCGCGCGCATTACATACATTGTTTCCGACGTTATATGCATACAATAAATACACGTCGTCGGCCATAATATCAGACGCTAATTGTTCCGGACAAATTGTACGCGCGTCTTCTCTCGTATGCGCGCGCGCGCACCCGCGATAAGATCGCCATATATACGCCGCCGCCCTCGAAATAACGTATATAATAACCGCGCGCGAGCGTACGTATACGGTCGGTTATTGTCGTTGTCAACGCGCCGTATAACCGTACGTCGTTTATTATAATTCGTCGAAAACCTAACCGCCGGTCGATTTGGGCGGGGGATAGTATTTGTCACGGGCGGCAAATATTGTATTACGGCGGCTTAAGTGTTTCCGCGTCGTCCGTTCGATAGATAACCGTACGTACACGGAACGTATTTAATACCGGCCGGCGTACGACGTTATCTCGCTCTCGGTGGCGGCGAAACGGTAAATCGCCTCTCATTAATAACGAACGCGCGCCATAGTCGACCGACAATCTCCCCGCCACTACACCGGCCCCGCCGCCAAGATAACGCCGAAGAAACGGAATAATATTATCGTACGGGAGACGCCGTGTGAAAATTCCACGCGTCGTCGTCGTTTCCGTGTGTGTGTGTGTGTGTGTGGGTCGAGTGGGCGAGACGGTGTCGATTAAAAGGTACGCTCGAAAGCGTCACGTACGGTGGTTAGCCGGTGAAAAATTGTACGGAAAAATACCCGTTTTCTTTCGTAAGGACGGTCGCGCGCGCGTTCGGCGGCCCTCGTTTCCTATCCGTTTTCGTTGTACGGATGTAATCGACGAGCTAGTCGCGCCGTCGTTTATTATTTACCCGGCGCGTTAACCGGAACGAGAGAGAAAAGAAAACGTATTATTCGCCTATTAATAATAACGCTACGCGTGTCCGTCTCCCCTCCCCCCATAACACCCCCCACTCGCGTATACAATATACCGAATATATAGGAAAAAACGACGCGTCCCTATTTGTTTTCCACCGCCGTTCGTCACCCAAGCAGCTACAAACACGTGTACGACGTAATTTTCGCGCGGATAACGCGTCACGCTCGTCGTATTTAACAACGGGTCGGGTCCCGTTTATTACGGCCCGACACGATCGACGGCAACGGCAGCCAATTTCGTAGGTCGTGCCCGATAATATACGTAATTCGCCCCGGCCGAGTATAATATACGACGGCGACCGTCTCTCGTTTCCCGGACACCGTCGCCCACACACCGTCGTCGTCTCGCGTGATATATCCGAGCGGAGGCCAACCGCACCGGCAGCGACGCTACTATACACACACACATATATATATATATCATTATCGTATATCGTCATCTCGTAGGTACATAGCCGTTTTTCTGCACACCCGCGTTTCGCGCTAAGCCCGAAGACCGCACACAACGGCCCCTGCAGTGTACGGTCGGTTTTTTTACACGCCCGTTCGTGGCCGTTTCGTTTATAGTATAGTCGAAATCGTCGGTGGTTCCCGAATTGTTTTTTTTCCGGTTCGTCGCCGTCCCGTCGGCTGGCCGACACGCCCACAAAAAGGTCGCGTAATTTGTACCGGGCCAGGTCCCACCGATCGCGCGTATTGCGGTGTAGCGTTGATGGTGGTGGTGGCGGTGGTGGTCCCTCGTTTCCAGACCCGTCGCCCGGACGAACGAATTAAATCTGTTTTCGTCCCGCCCGCGCTCGGTCGGCTCCGGCACAAAAATGAACGCGTCCCGAGTTCTAATTATTCCGACGATTCCTCTCGACCGCCCGGCGCCGTCCGAATTACTCTCGTACGCCGGCGACGTACACGCACGATCGATTCCGAACGAAAAGTACCCGTGCACGTATCCGCCGAATATCCGTCGCCCGATGTACATGAATTATTCAAACGACGGGAACGAACGTTATTATTTTTTTCCTCGACGAAAATATTACCGTTTTTGGCGTAAAGACGTATACGCGAATTAATTGGACCCCCCGTCGGTTCGCCGATCCGATCGGACCGTACATTATGTAACGTAATAATAATCCCTCGCCCGCGTTATCCCACACCCGACGACGGCGCGCGCGCCCGACGCGTCTCCTCCGCCACTTATTGCGCGGGGTGCCTTGGCAGCTTCGGGATATCCGCGCGCTTGTAAAATAATAATAATAATAAACCGTCGTGTACGTCGTTTATAAAAAAAAAAAAAAAAAAGGAAAAAAACTCGTAAAAATCGTCGTTTCGAGTATAATATTTATAAACGAATAAATTGCGAAACGGCTCGTAATTTAAACGACGACCGTGGCGCGGTGGTGGCTGAGCCCTCTCTCTTTAGCTCGAGCGCGCGCGCGACCGTCGAATTTATTGGACCGGACGGCTACTGTGGGACACACACGCGCGCCGTTCCTCTCGCAGTATGTGGGCGGGTATTATTATGACAGATATTGCTTGTCCGCCGTCGCCTTTTTTTTTTTGTTTTTTTTTTTGTTTTATCGACCGCGCTTTCCTTCGGTTTCCGATCGCCACGGTCGCGCGACCGAAAACCACCGGCGCCCGTTTAAACGCGCGGAATATTTTACGGGAGACGGCACGTTCCCGATCGAATTTTTCTACAACACTCACCCACCCATCGCGGCGAAATTCGTCAATTACCGATAAGTAATACGCGCACGTCAATTATTCCGAACGGACGTTCCCCCGTCTTTGTCTCGTCGTGCCTTTCCCCGCGCGTATAATGTTTTCGTTTTCCCATGCCGAGAGAACGTTTCATTATATTATATACGCACGCGCGCCAGTATAGACATATTATACCTACGTAGAAACAAAGAACCGGGCGCACAATTATTGTACTACGTACAATAATATATATATATATATATATAAACACACACACATATATATGTGTGTACACGCGTATACCGACGACTCTCTGAAACAACGACCACCGAGTCCAAAATAATGATTGTCCGCCGTTGTTGCGGTCTCCCTCGGCCCGATGTCATTGGTCGTGTTTTCTGGTTCTCCGCCGATGCCGATGCCGTCGTCGCCGCCGCCGCCGCTACAACCGTCAATTACCGCCACCGCTTCCCATCGTCCCGCGTTGCGTAATAACTACTTTACCTATCTCGTACATATATATATATTATACTCGGCGCGGTGGACTGATTACTTTCGGTTATTTTTTCCGACATAATATTTTTTTTCGCCTTCCCTAGCCCGCCGGGACCCCGCGCGTAAGTATTATATATTATTTTATTTTTCCTATTCCCGCGGCAGTATTATGTCCGTAATGTCTCTCCGGGTGTTTAATGACCCTCCGACCGGAGGATATACAGTAATATACCCGCGCCGATATAATATATCTGTATATTTTTTAAAAACCTGTCATTTGTCCGTCGTAATTCCGACGTCGGCGGAGATCATCTCCGCGCTATACTCGACGTGATTGGGATGATGGTGGTGGTGGTACGGATAATGGCACGTAATGATGATTACTCCGCCGCCGCCGCCGCCGCCGCCGATGGCCGCGCAACAAAGGCAACACATACAGATACGCTCGTACGTTGTGTAGTCGAGCTCATCATCGTCCACACCCCGTCGAGGTTTTTGTGGTCGAAACGATTTACCGTAAATCGAACGCGCGCGGTTGTCGTTCGCGTAACGAAAATCGTGTTTGCGGCACACCGTACGTCGCGCGAGATCGTTTACACGTCTCGTATACACCGCGCGGGTACGTTCGAGATAGTGTCGATAGTTATTACGCGTGTTGGTGTGTGTGTGTGTGTTTCCTCCGGACTGGGAGTGATGAAAAAGGCAGATGGCAGGAGGGCGCTCGTCCGACATCATTAGTCCGACGCCGAGAACAATAATGACAGGTTGTGGGCACCACGTCGCGACGAGGGGTATACACACACACACACACACACATATATACCGTAGGTACTCCTCGCATTCTTCGCGATCTGCGTGTGTGTACGTGCTGGAAACCCTGAAGCCGTGGATACTTCGTGACGACACGAGTGCGCAGGGTAGCCAACCCTCCTCGGGTGACTTGGCCGGCGGATCGTGCGTGGCCATTAGGCGGACCGTGGAATAAAGGTTTTTTGTAAAACGCGTGGGCGCCCGCGGAATGATTTACGCGATCGGCGGACGACGGGTGCGTCGCGAAAAAAAATTTCGTCGTCCCGTACGATAAATTACGCGCTCGCGTATTTGTTATTTCCTTTTTGCTATAATAATGCGCGCGTACAGGACGGGTCGCGCGAATCATTAAAAGATCTACCGGTTTCAAACGACGGCGGCCAATGCGGTAAAGAAAAGTAGAATGGAAAGCCTACTGGATGCCATTTATATCGATATGTATCTTTGTCGTCGTCGTCGTCGTCGTCGTGTTTGCATATTATACGTACCACGCGCGATAGGACCGTGTGACCGAAATGTTCGGATCGTCCAGACCAATAAATTACCGCCGGTTTCGTCGCTACGATTATTATGTTCGCCGTCGTTCCATTTTTGTCCGTCCGGTAAATACGAAAACGATTTTAATTATTCATTCCACCGACGAACTTGGGTGCGCGCGCTGTTTGGTCAGGCGCGCGCGAGGGCAAAGACTACGGGCATAATCAATCAATATCGTGTCTTCGCCGATGTCCTACGAAAATCGCGGCGATAATTACGGGACTATTATTATATCGAACGTGTCGCGCCGGGTCAAAACGGGCGCGCGCGCGCGTTATAATAAACTACGCCGGGACGAGCACGACCGACGGTCGCCGAGAGATTATTATAACGCGCGAGGTTCATTTCGGACGACGACGTAACGTTTATTATTTTTGACAGCCGACTAAAAGGGTTTTCTGGTTTCGATTTTCCGTGTGTCGGATTTTTTTTTTTCACTTATTCGTCTACTTTTATACACTCGCGTATATATATATATATTTATACGCGCGTGTACATATCGCGGCACACAACGCGTCCGTTGCGGACGTGTCGATTCGTAATAAATATATATATATACGTTTGTGTACGTAAACGGAAAAGTAATTTCGTAATTGATGGTGTCCCATAATATATGATTTCGATGCCACCCGTTGTCGAAATAAAATGTACACGTATAAAACGTAGTTTCACGGCGCGGCGACGACGACGACGACACGCCGTCGGACGATGGAATTCCGTATACGGGCGCACGATTATAATTCGTTGGTACGACACCGCGCTAGAGACGCACGCTTATAAGTGTTGGCGGCGACGGCGGCGGTGATAACGAGCGGATGAATTAAGGTAATATTTGTTTACGCGTTTCTCGCGTAATCGGCGCGGCCGACAGTTTATAACCGCATTCGTATTTTTCTCCGTATACACACACACATATATATTCCGAAACTGGTCGCGGGCACACACACGAGCGTGTTATACGTACGCGTTGCTTTCCGTTCGTTCACGAATATAACGTGAAACGTAATTTTCGCGGACGGAAAAATCGTCCCGGGGAAACGTTCGTCCGTTTCCCCCTCCCGACCACGTACGGAGACGCGACTGCGCATTCCACCGACGCGAAACGTCGGCGGCGCGGCGATTGTTTGGCGAATTGTTTTATGGGACCAGTCCGAGTCGCGCGCAAAACCGTTATCTCGTCGCGGCCACCGCCGGCTCGTAAATAACTCCGGCCCAAAAGTGAATTACGCACTGGAATTGCGGTTGCCGAAATAATAATAAAAAAAAAACGCGCGCGCGCGCGCACACAATGGTCCCGGGGAATCATTAGTGCGGACGGCGGTGACTTTCGGGAAAGCTTGACCGATTTATATTTATATATATATATATATATATAACGCTCGTACGCCGTTAATAATAATGGCGATAACAGACTTAATAAATCAGAACGTCTGTACGCCGCCGCGTCGATGGACCGCGACGTAGACGCCGAAACGGGTAGCCAGTTTTCGCATCGAAGAACAATCGTATTGGGATAGGAAAAAAAAAAAAATAAACG